>PVJC01036649.1:0-17623 GCA_004026665.1 Murina feae | reverse complement strand
GCTAGAGGCAGCTTAATCGGAGCTGAGCTGAAGGGCTCAGCTTCACTTTCCCTGCTGCCGCAATGGAAAGGGCTGTTTACTCAGGTCCTGGAGTGGCGGCCGCCATGTTGGCTGGGCTAATTTGCATACAGCCGCTCTGATTGGCTGGTGGGCGTGGCTTACCCTGTCTCGGAGAAACGGTTAATTTTAATATTTCGCTTTTATTAGTTTAGATTTGTGTATGGCTGCTTTTGTGTTGTACTGGTAGAGTTGATTAATTACAACAGAGACACTATGGCCTGTATTTTATGATACTAGTGAATTAAACAAATGATAAATTTAATAGGTAAAGATAAAATCTGAATATTTAAAGAAACTGCAATGAAAAACAATGAAACATAAGTAAACAGGAAAGGGGGCCTGGCCTATATAGGAACAAAGAAAATTAAGAGATTCATAAAAAGACTAATTTTAAAAAATTGAATAAAATAGTTTTTAAAGATAATTTAATTTACACAAAATGACATCAAGAAATATAAAAAATGTAAATAGAACTATTTTAATAAAAGCAATAGGTATGATTATTTTTAAAAGTATACTCAGCAAAGAAGCAGGTGTAGACACTTTAGGGCAGCAGTTCTCAACCTGTGGGTCTCGACCCCTTTGAGGGTCGAACCACCCTTTCACAGGGGTCACCTAAATACATCCTGCATATCAGATACTTACTTTACGATTCATAACAGTAGCAACATTACAGTTATGAAGTAGCAACGAAAATAATTTTATGGTTGGGGGTCACCACAACATGAGGAACTGTATTAAAGGGTTGCGGCATTAGGAAGGTTGAGAACCATTGCTTTAGGGAAATTTAAAAGCCAATAACATCAAGGCCATGTGACCCATTCTGAAGAATATTAGACAAAAGAAAACCTTCAAATCTTTGTGGCAAGGAGCTATAACATTAATGATGAAACCTGGTAAAGAAAGATACTGCATGTAGAAATAAAACTATAGATTAATCTCAGTAATAAATAATGATGGAACCACTCAAAAGAAAATGTTAGCAAATGCAATGCAATAGCATATAAGAATTTATTCTAGAAGTACAGGGTGGTTTACTATTAGAAAATACATTAATATAAAGCTTATAACATCAGTGAAGACTAGTTATTTTCATATATGCTGAAAAGTCATTTAAGAAAATAAAGCTATTCTTCAAAAACACATTCAGTTAAATAAGTTTGGGTGGACCTTTAAACATAATAAATATTTATTCATCTCAGCCCAGAAGTCAGCATTATGTCCAGAAGAGATATACTAGAGGCATTCCTAGTAAAATCAAGATCAAGACAAGAGAATTATCCCACAAGTTACTGACATTACTAATTAATAAAATCTGACAAGTTAAAGAAAAATTTGAAGCATAAACATTCTATACTTTAACAGTGTGGAGATGATATAGTGCATTTGCAAATATGATACAATCACTAAAAACACCACAAAGACTGAAAGAATTCAAGGAAGCAATAGGAGAAACATTACAAATAAAAAGTAATAAATTCATTATGTACAAAAAGCAAGCAGTTAGAACATAAAATGGGGAAAACATTTAAAACAGCAAAAAGATTCCCTAGCTGGTTTGGCTCAGTGGATAGAGTGTTTGCCTGTGGCCTCAAGGGTCCTGGGTTCAATTCTGGTCAAGGACACTGCTTCGCTGGGGATGTGGGGTTTTTCAGGCTGAAACTGATAAATCCAGGTTGAAACTAATGAATGGGGATCAGAGGTAGAAGCAAGATGTATATATTTCTGTATTTTTAAATTATTTTTTATGTTGAACAATGTATTACCATGTCAAAATTAGTCAAACAAAAGCAATCCAACAGTTTCTGTTTCCAAAACAAGGAACTAGGACAAGTACTAGAGTTGGTGAAAATTCCTGTAATGTCAAATTTCTGATGTGAGAATATAGATAGCATCCCTTAGGGCGTGCCCTGGTCAAAGGGTGGTAAACCTCCTCCTGAACTATTTTTCTCATACTTCGGCTAATGTCACACCCTCCTCTGAGTTTTGGTCACATCCTGCTTTGATGTTCTAAGGAAATAAGAAAGTGGCCTGCTAGCTGAATTATTTTTCTTCCCGTCAATCAGGTTCAGAGCAGCCAGTATACTATTCTTTATTTTTAAAGAGAAATAGAACCAATTGCTTTGAATAGAAAGTCAAGTCAGGTCGTTTTCAGGCAGGAGAGTGCGGAGATCTCAGACGCTGGGGGGGGGCCTGCTGGCCATGAGTGCAGATTCCATCTTTGGAAACTGTCTTTCATGGCTCTAAAATTAATATCACCTCCTCAGATAACATTACCTACCTCCCAGTGTCCACAAAAGTGTTTAGGAGATTGCATGCCACTTAGAAAGAAGGTGCCTTATAACAGTTTTTTCCACTTACTGTTCTTAGGCAGCCCTTGCAGTCATCAATGTCTTATTCTATTAGTCCGTAAACACCTTGAAGCCCTTGTCTATGTCTTCTTTATTTTTCCACTGTCCCCAGGGAAGCATTGTGTATGAGCTGCTGCTTTTTATGTTAACTTGGGGAGCAGCCACCAAATTAAAGTTTCAGACATTCAGTCCTGTTTAAAAGGAAGCCTAAAAAGTCAGAAGGTGACAGGTTGTTTCCAGTTTTAAATTTGCACAGTGCGGTGATTAAACGTGAGCCTCAGAATCAGATAACCTGAGGCCACATCCCTGCTCCACAAGCTGCTTCCATCCCTATGTCTCAGTTTTCGTGCCTCAGTCAGCTCAATGCCAGGCGCATGGGGTGCTGAGAGGACGATAAGATGCCTCTTGCACAGTGCCAAGCAAAACAGCAGGTGCTGATTAAGTTGGTGTCATTATTTTTTCTCTTAATATGTCATCATGACCCACCTCACAGACATCTAGTACATGGTAAAAAAGGGAAGAAAACATAGCAATCCAAAGAGAAATTCCTAGAATTAATGCAGAATATTTATTTTGAAGGGAAGGCTGAGGTTAATTTTTTTTGGAAAATGTCTACCTCATCCGTCACCAGATTCCATTCCAGGGCTTAAAGGTCATAATTGATATAATTTTCTGAATTCAGAGGTTCATTATACTCTCTCCAATCTCTATGTCTTAGATCTTGGCTCTTAGAGAAATACTCTCTTTTTTTTTATAAATAGCACAAGGTCACATGTTACAAAAGCCTGACAATTCACCAGAGATATTCTTGAGAGAGGCAGCAGCTGTCCCAGATGTTACTGATGAAAGCTTTGCTTTTCTCCCTTATCCCAATATCATTAAATGTTCATTTGGTAAATTATATTTTACTACAATAATAATTCAAATTAAGTTCTTGCTTGCTGCTGTCCTTGCTTTCTACAAACCTTCCGTTAAAGGGCCTTTGTACAATTTGCTAAAAGGCAGATGACCTTAAGCTGTCTCCCTGCTGTTTGAGTTCAGTGCCTAAGAATAAATGGAGAGATCATGATGGTAACTTCTTTGAGTGTCATTAAGTGGAATTCTACTGCCCTAGCTGCATCTCTGGAGCCCTGGCTATTTCATCATAGACTTCTGGGGTATAAGGTGCTGCTTGGTTTCAGTTTCAATCTGTTCAAAGTCCGTGGGGAAACCATAGTGATGAAATGTTATCTCTAATGAAAGTAAAACTAAATAATCTACTGTACAAGCAAGCCTTGGATTATTAAATGTATCATTGTGAATAGACCATCTGTCATGATATAAACTGTTTTGATCCATAATATATAGTCTGGAAGTTTATAACAAATGTCATAAAATGGTTAAAAAGAAAAACTATCCCAGTGATAGAGGTGCATAGTATATAAACATGTATCATTAGAAATATACATTTGCACATATTTCTATCTGGGTTTCAATTTTACCAGTTCTATATGATGGATAATGACATCTCATAGAATAAGTATTTCATAATGTTTTTACCAGTATAAGTACAGATATGAAGATAGAGTAAGAAAAGCCAGTTAAAAGCTTCATTTTACGTGCCTCAGTCAGAAGGTTATAAAAAAAAATTAAGTGTTTTCAGAGCCATTTGCAGGCATTTATCATAGCCCTTTTAAAGATCTACTTCATGCCTGAAGGTAAAAATAATGGTCTAGACAGGCTTACAGAACTAATTAGATAAATGAAACAATGATGATAGTAGTGACATCAGGAAACTTGGAGTGAAAGTAGTTTCAATGTCATCTTTTCAATCAAATGCTCTTTATGTAAATAAGTACAACTTGGATTCATTTTACTCCATCCCCATTCCTTACTGTTCCACTTATCAGGAACCTGTTTAGGGGGATTTCCTGTCAGGTACAAAGGGTGCCATGAAGATACCGACTCTGGGGTATGACAATTTGCCTCTTATATAAATCCTATGACATCATAGCATTGAGTACACCTGGTTCTGCTAGCACACACTAACACTAAAATGGATTATTATTTTTAAATATATATATTTTTTATTTCAGAGACTAAGGAAGAAGGAGAGAAAGATAGAAACATCAATGATGAGAGAGAATCCTTGATTGGCTGCTTCCTGCATGCCCCACACTGGGGATGGAGCCTGCAGCCCAGGCATATGCCATAACCAGGTATCAAACTAAGACCAATGCTCGAGCACTGAGCCATGCCGGAGTATTTTTATTTTGCCTTATTTTATGCTCAACTTGGATTCTATTGAATGAGTAGCTGCTACCATTATTCTATAGCCACCCATTTGATGGCACAGGTTCTATATTCCTTGAAAGCAAAGACTGTAACTTATTTATCTTTGTATTTCTATCAGTGCCTGTGCAATGCTTTTCATATACAAGGTTTCTAATAAATGCTCAAAGGATGTATTAATGATTTCTTTAGAAAATTCTTCTAGATGGCTTATAAATTAAAGGAATACAGGATTGGGCAAAGTAGATTTACAGCTGTTTATATTGAAAATATAATAATTAATAAATAAAAACACAAGAATAACTCTGTTTCATATACTCACAACCATAAACTTACTTTTGCCACACCCTGTATCATACTAGATGTTGTAACTTAGTTTCAGATTTAAATGGTTAACTAAGTATGAGATTCATGGAAAAGCTGGAGTTTGCTATTTTTTCATTTGGCTTTGATGTGTAATTCCCACAGGACTAGATGGAAAGATGAATTTAATTAATATTTTTAGATCAGTTTTTATGGAGGATTTTGTTAATGGTTAAGCATCAAATGCAAATGTTAAATGACTCTTTTCTTCAGTATTTTCCTACTGACCTTAATTTCTAAGTGATATTCATTAGAAATATTTAATTAAAAATTTTAATTTTTATTTACCAGCAGCACTACAATTTTTTTTCTTTTCTTTTTTTTTTTTTTTTTTTTTTGAGGACACAATTCACACTCCATCTCTCTCAGAGCTTTAAGAACGTTGTGGAGGCTACTTACCACCTTTCTTTGAAATCCACTAAAAAGAAATATAGATTGATAAACAGATGAAGATATTGAGATAGGTGTATTCAGTTGATTAGAGATTGGAATCTCTGTGGCTACGTGCATGGATTAGTACAAAATGGGTTGGTTTTGTGACCACGACCACGAGTAGCTCTACTTAGCATGAGGAGCAAGCTAGTACCTACATGCTTCACCACTGGTCAAAAGATGGGGTGCTTGATGGATCCGTGCTCATCACCACTCCTAGAAAACAGTTCACAGTGTCAGCCCCATGTTCACTGAATCCATACTCTATACTTTATTATTCATCCCTCAGGACCTCTCTGAGACTGTTCTGGGCATTATGTAAGTACGTAGAATACATCAAATTGATACTGATACACAGGTAACATCCTCACTCTCCTTTATTCTCCATGTTCTGCTTCTTTGTTTTTGTTGTTGTTGTTTTCTTATCCATTTCTCATTTCCACATCTTGGCCTTCACTGAAGTTGTCTTTTCAGTTTAGAATTCTCCTCCTTTCACTCCCTTTTCTCCTTACCCTCTCTTCACCTGGCCAATTTCTAATGCAATGCAATGCAATCTCATTGTGAATGTCATTTCTTCACATTTTTTCTGATATTTTCTCCAAACCTGATTTGATAGGAACTCTTAAAACCTTACACACCTGCTTTGTGAAACATCATAATTATGACAGAAAAAAATTCAGAGCTTGGCTGTGAACTGTGTGTCTTCTCAATTAGAATGTAAACTCACTGAGCGCAAGAACCAAGAACAGTTTTCTTGTTCTTTCATGTGGTCCCAGAATATACGAGGGTTTAATAAATATTTATAGATTGGATGACTATAATTACACTCTTCTTATACTTGTAGGTTACACCTAACAGGTAAAAATTAGGGTTTTGGTAAATGAACATGTAATAGAAATCCATGAAAAATTAGTTTGAAATATAAGAAAAATGCAGATTGCAAAGTTAAGTAAGAAAAAGTAGGATGCAATAATCTAAGTACAGTAAGATCTAATTGGTGTATGAATAGAAAAATTCAGGAAGAAAATTCATGTAAATGTTCGAAGTATTTTTTTCTCAAATGCTCAAAAATGAGTTAATTCTTTTTAAATAAATTATCTTTTTAAACAGTTTTTATTGATGAGAGAGAGAGAGAAGAGAGAGAGATGAGAAAGAGAAACATTGATCAGTTCCCCCCTTCACTCACACCTCAGCCTGGGCATGTATCCTGACTTGAAATTGAACCAAGTGAAAGTTAATTTTTATTTATTTTTTATTTTTATTTTTAAAATATATTTTATTGATTTTTTTTTCAGAGAGGAAGGGAGAGGGAAAGAGAGTTAGAAACATTGATGAGAGAGAAACATCAATCAGCTGCCTCCTGCATACTCCCTACCAGGGATGTGTGCCCGCAACCAAGGTACATGCCCTGGACCGGAATCGAACCTGGGACCTTTCAGTCCAAAGGCCGACGCTCTATCCACTGAGCCAAACTGGTCAGGGCAAAAGTTAATTTTTATTTAGTTCTGTAGTGTCCACATTTTTATAGGTAGCATGAATTGAAAAAATAAAGTTATTAGAGAAATAAATAGTTGAATTATTTATTCATTATTTTTTCCAGACCCTGGTCATAAAGCAAGCAATGACAATAAAAATAGAATCTTTATCTGCTTGAATTTACATTCTTGTGGGAAGAAATATCAACATATTAGTAATCAAATAAGAAAATTTCACACATTAATAGGTACTTTGAAGAAATAATAAAGGGACTGAAGCAGAAAATTACTGATGGTAGAATTTTAGATATGGGCCTGGTAATGAACTGTTTATGACCAAAATAATAGCTAACAATGTTTAAGTAATTGCTCTGAACCAGGCACCCTCATTTGCTTTTATCACGAAGCCCAGGAGATAAGTCTTGATCTTATCCCCATTAGAACACACAAGGAGTGACATTTAGATTAAGGTGATCAGATTTTAACATTGGTAAAGTGGGACACCATTGACCGCTTGGCTGCCGAAAACCATATCTTCCCTTCCCATTCTCCCACCGTTCCCTAGCTTGTAGTGCATTCTTTTCAAAAATCAGGACTTTTTTTTTTTAAAAAAAGCCGCAGGACGTGGGACAGTGTTGAAAATCGGACTGTCCCGCCAAAAGCGGGACATCTGGTCACCTTAATTTAGATAGATCAAATAATCAAGATTTAATGACCAATTTTTGGTATATCTCAATCACAGTATTTATCACATTGTAATTTTTTAAAATTCTTTGTCTTTACTATGATACTCTCTGCCGCATGACTATTGGGTCAAAGTCTCAATAGACTGTAACTTGAGCACATAATTCAGAGACTGAACATAACTTAACCTCAGCACATGTTTGTTAAAAAAAACAAATATATGAGTCAAATTTTTATAAAAGGATCAAGGAAAAAGTTATCCCAAGGAAAAGGGCATTACTTTGAAAATTCATGAATAGTGTATCTTATAAAATGTATGAAAAATTATTCTGTAGAGATAATGTCTCTATAAAATAACAAAACAAAATAATAAAAAACATGAAAATAAATCATAAGTTACCTAAAAAAGAGAGCTAGTTGATTTATGTAAAACCTATAAGGAAGTTCAAAATATAGTAACAAACTTAAATTCAAAATTGGAATATTTTAAAACTTTAATGGGGAAACAACACACTGTTCTCAAGCTTTATCAACCTAAGTACTTGAAAATTTAAAACGGAATAGAGCATTTGTATATGTAGTACAACTAATAAATTCAACATGACAGCATCAAAGTACCATATAAACATAAAATTTGTGAAGGACATTAGAAAGGTTTAATCAATGATGACTCATGTTTCTTTAAGAGTGACAAATGATTAAAAGCATTCCTAAAGAATAAAGTTTTTAATATACTTTTAAAAATATTAATAGAGAAGACATAAGTGGGAGATTTTAGGTATTGGTATACATTTTAAAATGTTAACAATTTAATAAATAGAGCAGAAAGTCCATAGGAGGGGATAGAAAGGAAAACAGCAAGGTAGTTAAGAGCACAGTTGTTGGTTTCTAAGAAACATAGATTTAGAGATATCTGCTTTCAGCTCTATCATGTAAAAAGCTTGGAAGTCATCACTTCTATCCTCACTCTTAAAAAAGAGCTGACCATCCTGGTTGATGTTTCTCGGTGGTTAGTGTTGACCTATGATCCAGGAGGTCATGGTTCAATTCCTGGTTGGGTTGGGGGATCAATCCTCAGTGTGGAAGAGCAGGAGGCAGCTGATCAATGATTCTCTCTCATCATTGATGTTTCTATATCTCTCTTCCTCTCCCTTTTTCTCTGAAATCAATAAAATATTTTTTTAAAAAAAGAGCTGACCAAACAGAAAACCATTGACTTTTCTTAGACTCACCACAAAATTGAAGTCACAGTGGTAAATTGCCACCCTGAAAAATGAAACCTCTGGCAAATACAACTGTAGCACACATTAAACATAGCCAGTTCCCAGGCAGATTAGCAAAAAACACTTCAAAAAGGCCAACTTACATTTACATTTACCATTCTTGTTATTCAACATATTATGTCATGATTTCAAAAAAATTTACAAAGTATGCTAAGAGGCAAGAAAAACCAGTCTGAAGAAACAAAACTTTCCTCACATCCAAATTCACACTGACACAGTATGTGGAATTATCAATCATGGAAATTAAGATAATTATTAGCAATATGTTAAGAGCTGTAATGGAAAAAGTAGATAATATGCAAGTACAACTAGACAATGTGAAGAGAATGATTTAATTCTAGGAAATAATCAAAAGAAAATACTACAAATCAAAACACTGTAAAAGAAAAAATATATACTTTGATGGGCTCATGAAAAGACTGACTACAGCCAATAAAAGACTCAATGAACTTGATTGTCAGTAAAAACTTCCCAAAATGAAATGCAAATTAAAAAAGATAAAAAATGGAGGAATCAAGATGACAACATAAGATATACACCTGTACATGCTGCCTTACAAACCACACCAAAGCTACAACTAAAAGACAAAATGGCTATCACCCAGAACCATGGGAAAGCTGGCTGAGTGGAAGTTCTACAACTAGAAGAAAAAGAAAAAGCGCATTGAGACTGGGTAGGAGATGCAGAGGTGCAAAGGAGCAGAGGGTATGGAGGCACGTGAAACAGGCTGGCAACTGGGTGTGCTGTTTTTTCCAATCGGAAGGGAGATAAAAGCTCCCAAACTGAACTCCAGTTTCTGGTGAGACTCTGGGGACCCAGACTCCTATAGGGAGAAACTGGACTGTCTGGCATCGGGTTGGAAAGCAAAGGTGGCTTTCTCTCAGAGGTATTTGCAGTGATCATTGTTACTGCGTAGGAGCGTGGGACACAGAGACATGGAGACGCGGAGACGTGGAGACACGGAGACGCGGAGATGGTTAACTGGAGCCATTGCTGTTTGTTCCACCCTGGTGATTCCCTGAGATCCAACCCCACCCAATTTACATCCCCACCCAAGCTGTGTGCAGTAGGTTTTGCATATACATAGCCTGTCCTTTCACAGACTAACCCAACAAACTGAAGCTGGGTCAGAGAGCTCCAAAACTTCTAAACCCCAAACAAAGAGGAGGAATCTGCAGATCTTGCTGTAGCTCCTGCTGGGTGGCCTCAGGCAGTGGTTAACTTTGCACCTCCTTGGAGATCCAGGAGTCAGTGTACCTAGTGGTCAGTGTGAGACCATACCAAATTTCAACTCCTCACATCCATAAATGACACACTCCAGAGACAGAGTCAGTGAGCAAGCCTCACTGAAGCAAGTCCTGACCCATAATGGTGTTTCCTGCACAGTAGTTCTTCCATTACAGACACAGTAGGTCCTCACAGCCAATTGGCCTGGAGGTCAATTCCTACCAGTGATACCAACAGCAATCAAGGCTTAACTACAATAAGATTATGCACCCAGCCCACAAAGGGGTGCACCAAGAGAATCCACCTCAGGTGACTGGGGATGTTGAGTAGGGACCTATGGGACACCTACTACACAAGGCCACTCTGTCAATACAGGGAAGCAGCCAAAATGTGGAGATAAAGAAACATGTCACTAATGAAAGAAATAGAAGAAAGCAAACTACTGGATATAGAATTCAAAACCACAGTTATAAGGTTACTCAAGAATCTTCTACAAACCTCTGAAGAACTTAGTGAGATCTCTGAGGAACTTAGTGAGAACTTCAAGGATCTTAGTGAGAATGCCAAAAAAAAAAAAAAAAGGAAAAGGAACAGTCAGAAATTAAGCATACACTGACTGAAATAAAGAATAATATACAGAGATTCAACAGCAAACTAGAGGATCCCAAGAATCAAATCAAAGATTTGAAATATAAGGAAGCAAAAAAACATCCAACTGGAAAAGAAAAAAGAAAAAAGAATCCCAAAATATGAAGATAGTGTAAGGAGCCTCTGGGACAACTTCAAGCGTACCAACATCTGAATTATGTGGGTGCCAGAAGAAGAGAGAAAGCAAGATATAGAAAACACATTTGAAGAAATAATGACAGAAAACTTCCCTTACTTGTTGAAATAAATAGACTTACAAGTCCAGGAAGTGCAAAGAATCCCAAACAAAAGGAATCCAAAGAGGACCACACCAAGACACATCATAATTAAAATGCCAAGGACAAAAGACAAAGAGACAATCTTAAAATCAACAAGAGAAAAACAGTTAGTTACTTATAAGGAGGTACCCATATGGCTGTCAGCTGATTTCTCAACAGAAACTATGCAAGCCAGAGGGAGTGGCAAGAAATATTCAAAGTGATGAGTAGCAAGAACCTACAACCAAGATTACTCTACCAAGCAAAGCTATCATTTAGAATTGAAGGTCAGATAAAGAGCTTCACAGACAAGAAAAAGCTAAAGGAATTCATCACCACCAAACAAGGATTATATGAAATGCAGAAGGATATTCATTAAGAAGAGGAAGAAGAAAAAAGTAAAGATAAAAATTATGAACAATAAAATGACAACAAATACATATCTATCAACAAGTGAATCTAAAAATCAAGTGAATAAAAAATCTGAACAGAATAAACTGGTGAATATAATAGAAGCAGGGGCATAGAAAGGGAGTGGACTGTTAATTATCAGGGGGAAGAGCATATGAGGGGTGCGGGAAGAGACTGGATACAAATCTTACACCTATGGATGAGGACAGCAGTGGGGAGTAAGGGCATAGGGTGGGGTTGGAACTAAGTGGAGGGTAGCTATGGCGGGGAAGAGGAACATATGTAATAAAATAAAGACTTATTTTTTAAAAATGACTATAATATTCAAGACTGATATGATTACACACATGTAATTGGGATAACCAAAGAAGTAGAAGAGAGAATGTAAGAGAAAATATTTGATTCAATAATGGCTGAGAATTTTCCAAAATTAACAACAGACATAACACTATAGATTCAGGAAGCTCATAGAATACCAACACTGATAAATGCTGAAAAATGAACTCCTAAGTATAACATATTTGAAATGGAGAAAACCAAAGACAACAAGATCTTGAAAGAAGCCATAGGATAAAATATCTTACCTGTAGAAGAATGAGGATAGCCCTCCCTAGCTGGTTTGGCTCAGTGGATAAAGCATTGGCCTGCGGACTCAGGAGTCCCAGGTTCAATTCCAGTCAAGGGCATGTACCTTGGTTGTGGGCACATCCCCAGCGGGGAGTGTGCAGGAGGCAGCTTATCAATGTTTCTCTCTCACTGATATTTCTAACTCTCTATCCCTCTCCCTTCCTCTCTGTGAAAAATCAATAAAAATATATTTAAAAAAAAAGAATGAGGATAAAAAGAAAAGAAACAAATTATTAAAATTAGAAATGAAAGAAGACTCATTACTACTAATCCATTGATATCTAATCTAATAAAAGCATAATATTTAAATTGACTGTTTCTATGGGATGCCTAAGCCATGCCCACCAGCCAATCAGAGTGGCTGTATGCAAATTAACCCAGGCAAGATGGAGGCCAGCAGCCCCAGAGGTGGGTGCAGTGCAGGAGTCAGTGGGGCAGGTGGCAGGTGGTGTGTGTGGGTGGGCAGGACTGATGGGTGGGTGGCAGGCCACGGGTTGAGCAGGTATAGGCCGGGTTGAGGAACCCCCAAATGCACAATATATTGTGCACTGGGCTCCTAGTTAAAGAATAAATAAGTAACTATCATGGGCAATTCAATGCTCACAAAATTGGTATTTTAAATGAAATGGACTAATTACTTGAAAGACACAAACTACCTAAACTCACCCAACAAAAATATATCAAGCAAATAGGCTTATAGCTATTAAATAAATGGAATCAACAATTAATAATCTTCTTCCAAAAATAAAAAAAGAAAAGTAATAGGCCCAAAGGGTTCATCAGTCATGTTAGCAAACATTTGAGGAAGATACCAATTATCTACAATCTCCTATAGAATATAGAAACAGAATGAACCTTTCCTAATTTGTTCTATTAAGCTAGTGTGACCCTTATACCAAAACCACATAAGATAGTACAAGAAAGGAAATATAAATATATCTCATGAACATTAAGGTAAAAGTTCTCACCAAAATATTAGCAAACAAAATCCAACAATCTGTAAAAAGAAAGATGCATGATGACCAGTGGGGTTTATTCCAGGTATGCAAGGCTGATTCATCATTTAAAAAATAGTAATGTGCCCTGACTGGTTTGGCTCAGTGGATAGAGCATCAGCCTGCGGACTGAAAGTTCCCAGGTTTGATTCCGTCTGGTCAAGGGCATGTACCTTGGTTGTGGGCACATCCCCAGTTGGGAGTGTGCAGAAGGCAACTGATTGATGTTTCTCTCTCATCAATGTTTCTAACTCTCTATCTCCCATCCTCTCTGTAAAAAATCAATAAAATATATTAATAATAATAACAATAATAATAATGTAATCATTCAACAGGCTAAAGAAGAAAAATTATATGATTATACCAATTTATTCTAACAAAAAGCATTTGAAAAAAAGGCAACACCTACCCATGATAAAAGTTCTTGACAAATTAGAAATAGGGAAACATATTCAACTTGATAAAAAATATTTACAAAAATCCTATGGCTAGTATAATATTTCATGGTGGGAAATTGGATGCTGTTCCTCAAGATAGGAAAGAAGGCATGTGTGGTTCCTCTTATCACTCTTATTCTACTCTAGAGGCCCAGTGCATGAAATTCATTTATGGGGTGAGGGTGGGGCTGCATCCTCTCTAATCTGGGACCCATTGCAATCCAGGACCATTGGCCCCTAACTGTTCCCCTGCCTGCCTGATCGCCCTTAACCACCTCTGCCTGCCTGCCTGATCACCAGAGCTGCTCTCCCCTGCCATCCTGATTGCCCCAAACTGCCTCTGCCTCTGCCCTGCCACCGTGACTTTGTCCTGAAGCATCTGGAAGATGCCTGGTCTAATTAGCATATCACCCTTTTATTAGTATAGATTGTACTGGAAATCTAGCTCATACATTAAGACAAGAAAGGACATGATCAGGACTATACATAAGAGAACTACACTCTAATTAATAAAGTTGTTTTCCACAGGGATACAGGTTAACAGTTCTACTGCTATACTGTGTAATAAAATTGAATAATTACATAAATGCATAGCAAATGGTAGAAGCCTTGTCTCTTTCTGTTGGAGTAGGAAATTATAGGTAAGAAAGAGAAAGAAGTTACAATAATTTATGTGGTAATGAATTAGAATTCAAGACATCAATAAAAAAATACATATTTCATTTAATATAGGTATAAATAATTACATATAGACATAATAATAGATATGTGTGTATATACAGGTTACTATAAACATAAACACAGTATATTTTTGCTCTTTGAAAAAATCTAAAGAAATGACACCCCATTAACAGCAAGCACATGTGGTACCCATATCTTAGTTTTTAATATCATTTTCTAATAAAAAAGTTCTAAGGAAAATCACTGAGTCTAGGGCTGAGAAATCTATAATAATAAAAGCGTAACATGCAAATCGACCAAATGATGGAACAGCAGAACAATCATCTGGACAACCATGCTATGACACACACTGGCACCAGGCCAGCCAAGGTGGGTGTGATGTGATTGGTCAGGAGGCCCTGCCATCATCCCATGATCGCACTGCAGAGGGAGGCCCAGACCAACAGCTGGGGGGTGATAAGTTGGGGGAGGATCTCTGTGATCATATCACAGAGGGAGGTCCAGGCCACCCTCTGCAAGACAATTGAGTGGGGAGCTCCTGGACTGTGAGAGCACAGAGGCCAGGCTGAGGGACCCCCGCCCCAAAGTGCACAAATTTCATGCACTGGGCCTCTAATATTTATATATATATTTTAGAGGCCCAGTGCACAAAAATTTGTGCACTCGTGGGGTCCCTCAGCCCGGTCTGTGCCCTCTTGCAGTCTGGGATCCCTCGGGGGATGTCCATCTGCCGGCTTAGGTTCACTCTCCGGGCGATCAGGTCTAGGCTGGCAGTCAGACATCCCTCTGGCAGCCCAGGAACCCTCGGGGGATGTCCACTTGCCAGTGGGGAGCAGGCCTCAGCTGCAATAGGACATCCTTAGCACTTCTGAGGAGGCAGGAGAGGCTCCCACCACCACTGCTGTACTGGCAACCGTCAATCTGGCTTGTGGCTGAGCAGAGCTCCCCCTGTGGGAGCGTACTGACCACCAGGGGCAGCTCCTTCATTGAGCATTTGCCCCCTGGTGGTCAGTGTGTGTCATAGTGACCAGTCATTCTCATTGGTTCTGCTGTTAGGGTCAATTTGTATATTACCCTTTTATTATATAGGATATATATATATATATATCCCATGTTCTAAGGCTATTAAATCATGTTTTTTACCCAAATCTTCAGAAAAAAATCACTTCTGTCATGGTAAACAACCTGCTTCCCAATTTATAATGGTCTGGCCCTCTAGCAACTTCAGTGCGAAATTATAGTTAATTTGCCTATAAACATCAAGTGGCCATAATAATCTGGCCACTCCGTGTATTACTTGGTTATGCTGGTGGTTACATGACATTTGTTTATCTAAGAAGGTGAATTTTATTGTATATAAGTTATATCTGACAACAAACAAAGGTAGCAAGATATTAATGTACTGTTGTGCTATTTAAAGTATGATATGAAAAGCATTACATTTAATTTTACTTTAATTATAAATGAAAAATAAATTTATAGAAAACTAAAGAAAAGCTAAAATTCTGTTTTATTATTTTATGTGACAGATATATTTATTATTTTCTAAATGATCATTTTAAGATTAAGATGATAATCTATGAAAAAAATGTAAGAAACTAGAAATAGTATTGTTTATAACCACGTTTTCACTAGACACAGAACAGGTTGACACCCTGATATAAAGATGAGTAAATTAACAGTCCTCCACTCTATCTTCCCCCTTTCTCCTCTTGATCTTGTTCATTATTTGTTTTGTATTGTCAAAGTTTCTTCTATTTCCTTTCTATTTTTTAACAATAAACTTCAGATTATTCAGTATTAATTCTATATTTAAGATGATTACATGGAGAGTGCTCTAAATAATATCTATCTTCTCCAATTTAAGTAATTACAAAATGTGTTTAATTTTTGTCATCATCTGAGTTTTCTCTTTAAATTTACAATGAGCACATGAATAATGGATTTTGCAGTTATTATCATGAATCTCTTTAATAATTTTGAATACTTGTTGTTTTTAGATATGCCTTTATTTCCATATCTTTGATGAACTTTATTTTCTTTGCCACAGTTTCTTTCCTCCAGAATATTGTTGACAAATATTGACTCCTGTCATTGAACATGCCTGGGGGAAAGCTTACTCTTTTCTTCTCTCTTGGAGGCTACTTACTTGCTCCCATCAGGATCTGTGAGTAATTATTTTTTCTTGAAGTCTAATATACCAAAATGTGTTTTGATTGGTAGTGTGCTCCTTCAATTCACTAATTTAGTGGTTTTTAGTTTAAGGAATTTTTTCTTAAGACTTTTGAATGCTTTTTCTTTTCAATTTGCTCACTTTTAAATTTTATGGATGCCAAATGTCTGTATATATATATATATCATTCTTATCTGTCTTCTATGTCTATTAGCTTTTATCTGATATATATATATATATATATATATATATATATATATATATATGTACTAATAAAGCCATAATATTAAAATTAACCATTTCTTCGGGATGGGTAAGCCACACCCACCAGCCAATCAGAGCAACTGTATGCAAATTAGCCCAACCAACATGGAGGCCATCACTCATGGACCTGAGTAAACAGCAGCTTCCATTGCAGCAGGAGTGAAAGTGAAACTGCGGCCTGCTCCACTCATCCTAGCTCAAGCAAAACACATGTTTGCAACAAAATATCAATCATAGAATCCTCAGGAGCTGAAGGAAACAGCAGGCCTGGCCTGAGCACTAAGAGTAACATTGTCTCATTATAGAAGCATGAGGTGAAGCAGAGAGGAGGCTTCGTTACCAGGAGGCCTTGGCTTAAAGGAACAGTGTATCAATAATAGAAGATAAACAAACCCCAGAACCTGCGTCCAGCCAGCCTTGCTGGGACATTGGGTCAATGGGAGCTGTGGGCATCCTTAAAGCCTGAAAGCGCCAATCAACCCATCACCCACGCTGGCCACAACTCAATGGGGTGAGGGACATTACTGGGGGGTTTGACCAGCCTGGAGACAGCCATCAGCCCATCACCCAGGCTGGTCAGGCACACCAGTAGGTGGACATCCCGAGAGGGGTCCCAGACAGGCCGGGCTGAGGGACCCCCTGAGTGCACAGAGCACCTGCAGGGAGGAACAGCACAGGACCCAGGACCCGTGAGTGGGAAAGAGGTGGCAGGGTTGGCAGCCTGCTTGGCGGCTCCTCAGTCCCTTTGAGGGGCACCGGGGAGTGGGAAAGAGGCAGCGGAGGGTCAGTGGCCTGCTTGGTGGGCTTTCCAGGCCCCTTGCAGGGCACCGGGGAGCGGGAAAGAGGCAGTGGGAGTCAGGGGCCTGCTTGGCGGCTTCCCAGGCCTTTTTCGGGGCACTGGAGAGTGGTAAAGCAAGGCAGCAGGGTACCGGTGAGTGGGAAAGAGGTAGCCAGGGTGTCTTGGCCTTCTTGGTGGCTGCCCAG
>PVJC01036648.1:0-17624 GCA_004026665.1 Murina feae | reverse complement strand
GAACCTCAGACAGTAATTGAGCTGTGTAGCTTTGGAACTGGAGCCATTCTTCCCAACCTTGCATGCACAGCCTGTCCTTCCCACCACTGGTGGCCCCACCCTGCGAGGCTCAGCCCCACAAGGAGATAGGATTGGTGCACAGAACTAGGACCTTTGGAGTAATTTCCCTGGGAGGCTTTTGTCCTGAACTCAGATGGGCACTGGGCTGTGCAGTTACAATTGCATGGGGGGGGGGGGGCGGCATTCTTACCTGCCCTGCAAGCTCAGCCCATTCTACTCCCTATAACTGGAGACTAATTTGACTGGTCCTTCTGACAACTGGTGGTCCCACCCTGCTGAGCTCAGTCCTGCAGGGGGATCAGAGTGTTGTGCAGAGCACATCTCCCTGGGAGGCTCATGTGTGGGCCTGAGACAAGTGCTGGGTGTATGGTTGAGGCTCATGGGAAAGGATATATACTGCCCACCTGTAGGCTCGGCTGATTCCACCCCCAAGAGGAGACAGTTGTGATCTATCCTCCTGAGTCCCGATGGCCCTGCCCTACTGAGCTTGCAGAGGTTGGTTTCACTCAATCTGAACCTGCAGTATGCTCCTTCCAGGGGAGCTAGGGTCAGAGACTCTGGCATAGACTGAGTGGTATGGCTCTGAAATCGGGGCCACTTTCACCTCATTGAGTGCCAGATCATGCCGTCCCCCAAGTAGAAGACCCACGATCCCCATTCCCCTGATCCCAGTCACCTGCTCTACTGAGCTCACGCCTTGTGGAAGGGTCTGAAAGATGTGACCAGCTTGAGCCCATTCTACAGTCTCTCTACAGGAGGCTCATAAGCAAGACCAGGTGACTTCAGGGAGTAGCAGTGTGGCCAACAGGAGGAGGCAGACCTCAGGGTGCCTTGGAACTTTTACTGATCTGCCCTGGTTCCGAACTGGAGGAAGCTGACCATTATACACAGCGTGGCACCTCCCATGCACACCCAGGCCCACTAGAAGCAGCCACAAACAGCAAATTGTGTGCTCTAGACAGGTAGCCGAAGATTGGTTACAGGGAGTGTCTGAAATCAATCCGCACTGGAACCCCACCCAAGTGGACCCAGAATCAACACAACCAGTGGTGGGTTTCAGACCACACCAGAGCACGATCCAAATAACACAAGTGGCACACCCAAAGGGAGGTCCCAGCAGGCACTACACCCTGCTGAAAACAACCCCACCTCAGGGGACAGCTGACACCAAGTGGCTCATACACTGTCGTCAAGGTCTATGCTTATAGTCAGCCAGCCTGAGGGTTAACTCCACTGCAACAGGCCAACAGCACTCAACTACAACAGGAGGGAACATACAACCTGCACAGGAGACGTTCTGGGAGCCCCCAGCTCAGGTGATGAGGAAGATTGTACTACTGAGCCCCACAAGAAAACTCCAATGTAAAGCCACCATAACCAGTTTGGGAGTCATAGCAAATCTAGATAATACACAGGGACAAACGCAAGCAGGCAGACAAAATGGGGAGACAGAGAAATATGTCTCAAATAAA
The DNA here is from genome assembly GCA_004026665.1 of Murina feae. Taxonomy (NCBI): domain Eukaryota; kingdom Metazoa; phylum Chordata; class Mammalia; order Chiroptera; family Vespertilionidae; genus Murina; species Murina feae. The sequence goes on along the minus strand of PVJC01036648.1, from coordinate 16,092 downwards.
AAAGTAAAAGGTAATCCCCAGAAAAAGAAAGAAATGAAATGGAAACAACCAGGACACCAGACGCAGATTGCTGAATGCACAGGCAATACTATCTACAGTTTACAGCAGGAGTATGAAACCCCCTTGGGAAGGATGCAAACCAACATCAAAATAACAGCTTCGGCGTGTGGAGGAGGGGAGGATTGGCAGTGGGGGTGGGAAAGTGGGAAGGGTTCCCACCAGGTTTTATTTCCTCAGGATGTACAGAAGGGCACCCGAAGCACAGATGTCAACACATCCACATGTGCTGTACTCTGGACTGTGAGAGACCATTGCTTTCACCTTTAGTGGCTGTTTGAATCACTTCGTGTACACCCGCGTCCATGCATACATCTATACAGACACATTTCATTTTGTCAAAGCGTTCAGGAGAACACATGGAATAATGTCAATGAACTATAGAATGCCTTCTGAGTTAAAAAAAAAAAAAAAAACTGAACATGTGGCGGGGGAAAAGCTTGTTTAATTTTACTTATTCAGTGTTTCCCATAATTCAATGCTTCTTATCCCTGAGCCTTTCCCCCTTTTCTATTTTTTTCTTTATTTCGGACCATCTGGATTATACAAGTTTCACAGACCACACTTTGAGAAATAAAATTTTTTTTGAGATAAAAAGGCTCAGAAAAAAAGTTAAAGAGAAACAACCAGTTCACTGAAGTTAATGTCAAATTGAGTTTGATTCTGACCAACATGAAGAATAAGTTGGAATGTCTGACCGTTCTTAAGTAGCAGGCACAGCAGTCATTCAAAGGCCAGGGGCCACACCCTGCCTCATAGTAGACATCACTTCAAGAGATGTTGCTGTGAGAACTACTGTTGTAGAGAACGTAAAATTCAGTAGGGACCATACCTACTCCTTAAAACTTGTAACTTCATAAGAAAACAAAATCCAGCTATTTCAAAATAAAAAAGTCTACTTCACAAGTGCTTTACAAGTGCACAGCCATTTTGAGCGAAGCATTTTCTTTTCTACACCATAAACTGCAGTGCTATTAAAATAAATGGAATTATTGCAAACCATCGTAGTACTTATTTACTCATAAGACTATAATGGTTTAAAAATAAACACTGTAGTGCATTGGACATTGATCTCAAAAGCACAAAAGTTGCCATCCGAGGACCTGCACACCATGGTACTGTTTGCTACAGTGCTCCTAAGCTTGTCTGAGAAGGCAGCATGCACCGAGGGTAATCATTTGTATGGAACGTTATAATTTAAAAATCCATTTATGCATTATGTTACCTGGTGAGAAATGGGTATTTCCTACATTCATGCAAGTCACAGCCCACCAGTGACAATTATCCTACTCATTTTACAAAGGCCCCGAGAAGCTCAGTGTCATTGAACTGGTCTGGGCCCCACCTCGGGTACCTGACAGAGCTGAATTGGAACCTGGGCCTGCGAAGCCAGACCCCTCCATTATAAATTGGGGATTATAAACAGCACAGGCTCCTGGAGAACACAGGATGATCCGCGCCAGGCATTGGTGAAATTTCCTTTATCATTACCATTTGTAACTCTTTAAAAATGTCACTTCATCTTGATTATAGTTTAATACAAACCAGTGCTCAGCTTTACAATGCAAGGGCAACATTTTCTCACTTACTTTTTTGGCAAATACGCCTCCTGGTGTTTTAAAGTCACCTGTTTGAGGAATTCCAGATGCTTGGCTGTTTTTTGCTGTATGGTTATGCTCATATAGAAAACAATCTTGATTAGTCACACAGAGAGGTGGTCTCAGATATTGAGATCATTATAAGCTTCTGGGTCGGTTTGTTCCCCCCACCTTTGTCCTGAGGACAACTAACACCTTGGCATTTGACAAGGCACACAATTACCATCTGTTGCCTCTTTCCATTGGGGTTTTCTAACTATGACACTATAAACAGGCCTCAGAGTAAATGGAAAAAAAATCTTTGGAAAGTTTTTCTCCTTCTACTCAAACCAAGCATATTGTTGAAGACCATGAAGGCTGTGATGACACAGGGAACCTTTTGAGAAGACTCAGGATAATTGGTGCCATGTGTTCAATGAGCGAGGATGCCTTATGACCAGTGTCATGATCAGATTTTCCGTGGGACCCTGAATTTCATGTAATTCTATTTTTCCTTTAATTTTAGCTAACTAATACACCACAATTTATTAGAGAAATGAGTCTTTAAAAGTCAGCATTTCTCAGGCATGTCCGAATTTTGATTCCAGAAAATCAGAGTAGTCTTTTTGTATAGTGTAGATGTGCTATATTGCATCTGTAACATATGCAATCACTCGAAGTTTAGATACCAGCCCTCTCTTAGTGTGTTCTTGTGCCTTCTCTGTTCCTCTAAATTTACAGAAGGATCCCTACTTAAGAGTCCTGGAAGAATTCTTGCTACTTGTGTGTATTAAATGAACAGAACTATTTGGAATTTAGGAACAGGAAATAAAATAAATCTGTAAACGGTACATGAACTTACCTTGTGTCCAACAGCGGTGGATGCTAAACTGCTAAGATTTCATGAGTACAGAGCATACCACATCATAGCAACTGTTTCCCTTGGTACTGAGAACCAGGACATAAAGCAGAGTCATACCTGGGTTCTTGGTGTCTGCTTCCAGCGTAAGGACAGGAAAGCGTTGGATTTGCTCATCTGCAGCTCATCAGTGCCCAGCCTCCTGGCTGGCAGGAGGTAGGCAGTCGGCACGTGTCTACGGAATAAATGATTAAATGAGTGAGTGAGTGAGGGAAGGTGAAATCACTGTAACAAACAGAAAAATAATTTATTCTACATTTAAGGTGGAGGGGAATGTAGGCTGTGTTGAGGCACGTGCAAGACTGAAGTAGCTTCAAACCTTGATGAAAATAGGTGTGCAAATTACCATTTACAACGTATTATGGTAACACTATAAAAGTCAGTCTATAGTAATTTGACCCTGAATCAGAGCTGGAGAAGGCACTTGGATTGACCTAATCTTTGGTCAACCCGAGTAAATTCCAGTGATGCGGGACAGATCTTTCCCAGGCAAAGGCCTTTTATTATGAGAAGGTCTGGGAGAAGAAGACACAACAAAATACTGTGCAACATGGGTGGGCCTCTTAATGATAAGCTTAGAACTGGCTAATTAGGAAGTATGGTATCCACTGATACTCTTACTCATGTTACAAAGCATGAAGAGGAAGGCTGGAGACATCTCAGAACAGAGAAGAAATAGTCACAGGAGTCCAAAGTGATCTGTGTCCTCCTCAATGGCGCACTGTTCCTATGTTTACTGTGTACCCAATTCATTACGGACATAATTCTGCTTCTACCTTTGCAAATATAAGGTCATGGCTCCACTGACTTTTCCCCATTTTTCTTTCAGGCCCTGCCGCAAAAAAGAAGTATGTCAGTTATAATAACCTGGTTATCTAAGCTGTTCCAGTCCTTGGAACTATGGAGGGGGAAGACCCTCTGTTATTTCGTCATCCAACCTGGCATAGGACTCTTTTGGTCCTGCCTGCTGCCCATCACTGGAGGAGCATCCTCAGCCGGAAGACCAGTGTTAGAGGATCCAAGTGTCCTACACAGCTGCTTTATGAAATATTCCTACTTTATCTTGGCTTAATAAGTCACTGGCATCAGCACTGCCAACTTGGCTGCAGTTTTTGGACCTTCCTTACGGAAGGGAGTGTTGAGACTCAAGTCCCACCCAGGCTCTCCAGGATGAACCGCTGAGAGCCACGGTGACTGTTTTTGGGGCTGACCCGTCTTTCTACGTATGTACTTCCAGGTTGCAAGGTTTTGAAATTTTCTGTACAGTTTGTGAGGACTTTTGCACTTTGCCATCCGATGTCGCACCTCGGTTCACTGTTTGTTTTTGAATGCCCTGTTTTCATACAGCCCTATTCTCTCAGACAGCAAAATACTTGGGGAACTTTTAAAACAAAATTTTAAAAAGGTCGCGGCGGATTGGAATATATATTTAAACCACATACACACACGACTGTAGGAGGTATAATTATGATTATAACACCATCGCAAATCACGTTATTTTTTTTTAAGACAAAAAGATACTTAAAGACCAATAACTGTGCTGATATAGTAGGTCCCACCTATCTACCGATAGGTCACATGAAAGGAAGGTATAGGCTGAACTGAATAGAGGTCTAGTTCGGAATGCATGCCGGTAATGTATTTTACAGTACATGTTAATAATATGTTCAATATTTGTATTTGTGTTCTCTCCTGTTGTTTTATTTAGGGTATATGGATTTTTGCAATAATTTTAATAATGATCAAGCTCTTTGAAGAAAAGAATATGGATTTTTCACGTCTTGAGGTTTTGTTCATGCCCCCCTATGACTGACCAGTGTGATAAGGACTTTAAAAAAAAAGCATGTATGTTTTTTACTGTTTGTAATAAGTACTTTCGTTAATCTTGCTGCTTATGTGCCAATTTAGTGGAAACACACCCTTGCTGAAAAATTCCTTCTTTCCATTCTCTTTAAATTCTGTGATATTGTCCAAGAATGTACCAATAAAATACTTTAGTTAACTTTTTTATTTTCTGCAACAAATATTTTTAGTTGTTTTCCCCCTTTTAGTTACAGTTTATTTCATAAAATAAATGAAGTTAGGGAACAACGGAGCCCAAAGTTGTTAAAGGCACAAGCCTGAGCTCACAGCTGCAGCCAGACCCCAAAGAAAGGAACTCTACAAAGCCCACACATTTTGGTTTTTCATAATTGAAGTTGAAGCCTGACAACCCTCCAACATTTACTCAGCAAGTTACTTATCAAAAATATAGCAAAAATGCCAGAGGGGACGGGAAAGTAAAGAAGAAATACTAGTCTCAATAAACAGTAATCTGGGGACAGTTTAGTGAAAAGATAAATCTCTCCGCCAGACTTTAAGGACGTAAGTGAGTAAAGATAATTCTAACAAAGCATTTGTCTATATTTGCAAATGGTTTCTGTGGCCATGTTGTTGATGGCAAGACTAAGATCTGAGGCTCCCAAATCCCAACAGAGAATATCCTCATGAGTTAACTCATCGTCACTTGGGGGACAGAAGCACAAAAGACTATCTATTTGCAGAATGATATTGGTGCTTAGCACTCACAGATGGACCCCCCAAATCCGAAATGTATTAAATGACCCACTTTGCATCTCACTGGCTAATTTCCTACTGTCAGTGTAGGAAACCCATGCCTGACTCCACCTTCGGCATCCGCTGATCTCTCCTGCTGTCTCTCAGCTCCCTGGGCCCGAGTCATGTGTGTGCAAACCTAGGAAACTCATTTCAACAGCTTACTGAGAAAAACTAAAATGCCTCTCAATTTTCCCTTTCCCTTCAACACACCTCACATGATAGACCATGGGGGCAAATGCAATGCCAAACAAAAATGAACCTGGACTAGTCACATTTTTAAGTTAGGGAGACAAACAGCTTACTATATAGAGCCTGGTCCCCTCTCCTGCCAACTGTCTTTGGGAATGTTACATAAACCTACTGAACCCATTCCCTCAACTGGAAAATGAGTTAATATTACTACCTATCTCATAGGTTGAAGAGGATTAGGAGAAAACCCTTTCACATGGCTAACTTACCATATGGGTTAGCTACTATCACCATCATCATCAATAGCATCAGCACCCATCAAGCTTGTTACATTCTGTCTTAAAAATAAAATTGTGTATAGTGCTTCCCCATTGCAGGCACCCAAGGAGGATCTGTACCACAGAACATGAGCAAGCCAGCCTGTCTTCGGGCCATTTAGTAGAAAAAAATTTTTTTCCACAAAGATGCTGCATGAGAACCTATCCCAATTATTCAAATGTCTATTTCACATGTCTAACCGAGAGCATGTGGAAACAGCAGAAGAAATTCCATTTAGGTTTGGAAAGAGCAGGCTGCCAACAACCTTTGCTCTGAGGCTGGATCCTCAGGAGGTTAAGAGTGGTTGTGATCATCACAAGGATAAAAGCTAAAGCTTCGACAGCGCCATATGCGAGACATTGTTGTTTTTGTAAAATATATTTCTATTGATTTCAGAGAGGGAGAGAGAGATAGAAACATCAATGATGAGAGAATCCTGCATGCCCCACACTGTGGATCGAGCTTGCAACCTGGGCATGTACCATGACCAGGAACAGAACTGTCACCTCCTGGTTCATAGGTCGATGCTCAACCATTGAACATGCTGGCCAGGCAAGACATTATTTATACAAATTGTATATTTCACACATTATAAATATTATGTATATAAATATGCATTACAATATACATTTTGTAAACATCAATTTAATCTTCAAAATGCAGTTCTACCATTTTCCACAACCCCCACCACCAATGCAATGAAATGAAATGAGTTGAATGAAAGTGTGCCAGTAGCCACAGGACAGATCTAGTAGAAAGTATTGTCACTAGAAAGCAATGAATGCCTACCCCTATAGCCACTCAGGTTCCCTTGCTCTTCCTGAAATACACCAAGCATCTCCCATCTCTCTTCTCTTGCTTGGCACTCTTTCCCCCATATATCTGCATGATTCCACTTCCTCACTTGTATCAAGTTTCTTCTTCACTATCATCATGATGGAGGTCTTTTAGGACCCTACCAAACAGGGCAGTCAGCCAGGCCACATCAGAGTGAATTCTTCTTTCTTTACAACACGCCATTATTGACCTTGATAGATTTGTTCATTTTGTCAGCCTCTTGTGCAGTAACACCTAGAAGATAGGACATTCTCTGTTTTGCTCACTGCAATTTCCCAGCATTTAGAACAGTGCCTGACAAGGAGTAGTCATTCCATAAATATTTGTAAAAGAATCAGTGAAAGGAAGAATAGATGGATATAAAGTTAAAGAGCTCTAGACTATGAAAGGAGGGCTAGTGAGGAGCCTGAGTCAGTGGAGGTAGCAGGCTCTACGTCAAGGGGGCTTAGGGCTGGGTCTTTCAGGACAGACAAGACTCAGGTAATCAAGGGAAGAGAGGAAACTGAACATCTTACACTCAGCCTGGGCAGTAGAGGAGATAGCTACTACTACTACTGTTAGGTGGGGTCTCTTTTCATCAAAAGATGAACCACCTCCTTAGGAAGCAAAGTGGGAGCTGATGCAGATAGCTAGATACTCTCCATCAGAAACCCTTCCACCTGGAGGGTGGGAGGCACAGGGAGGGGGCATAGCAGGAGAGCACAGATTCAGAACTGGAACCAGAACACCCAAGTTAGAGCCCTGAGCTCCACCACCGACCAGCTGTGCGATCTTGGTCTGCCCTCGCACCCTGGGATCCTTATCTTTCCATCATTACAATGGAGACAGAGCATGATTCTGGTCTTTTCACTAATCAGGCCATTCGGTTGAACTTGTTTGTTTCATAATCAAAATGTGTTCAAATCTGAACACAAAAATCTAAAACCATGTAGAAGGTAATGGCTGGGGTATAAGCAGGGAAAAATAATCACTGATTTGCTGTCAACATGACGAACTCTGCCCAAGTTATCCAGCAGGGCTTTTGGCCACTGTTTTACACAAATAAATGCAATTAAGCTCCAATGGACTAAAAATCCCTCAATCCCTGAACCAGTTGCTGCTGCTGTGTTACTTCTTACTTGAGATGTTTTCCTCTATTAAATTATTCTGTTGTAAAATTTTCTTTATCACATCTTCTCTTGAATGTTTGTTCAGATCCTCATAATTATATCTATTCTTTACCCTTCTGAACACAAGGGTAGTGAGAAGTCTGCCTTACTGACCAGTACTCAGCCAACATTCAGGAATGACAGAAGCTGGATTAGACCCTGGAGGCTTCTACCAGAGATCCAAGACTTTGCTGGTTTTGGTGCAGTAGGTGGGTATGGGTGTCATCATTTCTCTAGCGAGAACCCGTCCTTCCCACTCCCCAAATAAAACAAAACAAAATAAACCTGCAGAAATAACTAGCTTGTGTTATTCCCCTTTGGGGGGGGGGGGGACAAAACGTTAAGAAATGAACCAAAGCAAAGGACATCTGCCAGTCCTTGTGAAATCAACACACTTATAACTACGGTGCCTTTGCCTCTCCATCAAAGAAGAGAAGTCAGACCAACAATCCTATCATTCATGTCTTCTGAGTGAATTATGGGGCTGGCTTTTTCTCTCCAAGTCTTAATAAAGACATTGGCCTGGAATTCAAATCAGGTCCATAATTTACCGCCAAGGCCTTTCCTCACTGAAGTTCTGGTCATGTTGCACCACCTCAATACACTGAGCACACGTCCATTCCCCGGGATTCCTCATAGACAGAGCGGGCAGACCAGGCCTGTCTTGAAACCTGGAGGAAAGCTCTGGTTTCCTCACTTTCCCAAACTCATCACTGGGATCAAACATTGGTTCCTGACCTTGATTTTGACCTAGGAGTCTATTTCATTTGACCAAGTGGCAATAATGTGAGTACTGCCCAAGGAGGTGTGGGCAACTCAAGCACATCAGCCTCATAGAACACCCATTTCTCTCATTCATGTGACCTGCCTGCCATATGCCTTTCTTTAACCCTGAACCTTCACTACCCTTCATGTCTTATAGGCCAGTATGTTCACCCTGCCTTTCCTGCCCCATACTTTCATTAACTTTAAAAGAAGTTAGTACACTGACTAATAAAAAGAAAACGGAGGCAGGTTGCAAATTCTGATTTCTTTTCCATAACTTATCTTTACAAATGCTTTTCCAACCCAGTCCATGCAGATTCTGATTCAGCAGATAGGGGCAGGATTCTGCATTTCTAATAAACTCCCTGGAGCTGCTGCAGCTGCAGGTACTTGAACTGGAATTTGGTTCTTGGCCTGTGCACTAGATTCGCCAAGCAGCTTTAACATGTATCCTTGGCCAGACTCAAGAGTCCATTGTAATTGGTCTGGGGTAAAGCTTGGACATTTCTGTTTTGGCCTCCACAGCTTCACAGGTGATTTTCATAAACAGCGTGGAAGATTAATGTTCTAACCTGGTGAGTCCCAAGCTTTAGTGATCATCAGAATTTCCTGGAAGCTTATCAAAGCACACAAGGCTGGGCCCCAGCCCAGAGTGTCATTCAATAGGTCCAGGCTGGGGGCTCCTAATTTGCATTTCTAAACTTCCCAGGTGATACTGATGCTACTGGTCCAGGGACCACAGTTTGTGAACCACAGTCAAATCCAAGCAGCCAAACTGCTCTTCCCACATTCTGCCTTTGCACATGACAAAAAGTTAAAGCGAACACACAAAAGACCCTTTTATGGACTCTAACACATTTGGCAAATCTCCACTCAGGCTGGACTTTAAGCTGTGAACACTATTCTTGCCTCCATCACCGTTTTTGCAGTGGTCTGCTTTTGACCCCCTTCCAGCTTTTGCACACATTTGTTAAAACCTAACTCACTGGAAAGTGTGCTGTGTAGCCACCTTAGTCTCTTTAAATCATTTTTTATTTTTCTTTCCTGGGGCCATAGTCAGAGATTCAGAAATTGACTTTTCAGTACGTTGCCCTACTCTTGGGTCTGCTGCCATCTTCCTAGTTCTGGTTTCAGGTTCGTTACCATATTCCAACATTTTACTTTGAAAACATATTTTTATTGATTTCAGAGAGGACGTGAGATGAAGAGAGGAATAGAAACATCAATGATGAGAATCATTGATTGGCTGCCTCTTGCACACCCCACACTGGGGATTGATTGAGCCCAGAACCTGGGCCTGTGCCCTGACCTCCTCTATTTCAACTTTTAAAAATTTTATTCTAAAATTATTTGTAATGCAGTTTTAGGTTTACAGAAAAATTGAGCTGATAATGCAGAAAATTCCCATATACCTTTCCAAAGCCTCCTCTGTCCACCAGGCTGTGTGCCGGCTGCCACCCCTGTTTCAGGAGCTCAGACTACACTGGTGTTTCCCCTAAGCTTCCTCTCCACCAGGCCCTTGGAACTGTCCACATGAGGTTCAGAAAAGCACATCCTTTCTCTTCCCTGCCCGAAGGGTGTTATAAAACGCAGCGGGAGAGCATTCAATCAACAAACGATTGGAGCACCTGCGCTAGGTACACTAGGTGCTGATGTCAATTCTCGGGGACACAGCATTTAGGTAAGAAGTTCAGCCCTTGGGCTGAAGATGCGTGCATTCTAGAGCAGGTGTCTAGTGTCTCACCCACAGGTGGTCCCTTCAACAAGAGCATCCAGCGTCAGTCACTGCAGACAAGCCAACCCAGAGCTTCACTTTCCCAACTGCCTTTCCTTCCACTTGGGAAATGTGTACCTGCTGGCTCTTTGTTTTGCTTGCTGTTGCTTTATGATTTACTGCCTGGGGGCTCCAAGAGGTCATGAAGATCCAAACAGGTGGATCCCCAGCTGAGTACACGCCTGGTTCCATAGCTGAGAAATTGCATTTTTCTCTCAACTGTAGGGAACTATTCACAACAAGAATGGGGAATCCCAGGGAGCAATTATTCTAACTGAGTCAGCAGCTAGCTAACAGCATCGCTTGTTAGAGAAATTGGCATGATTTTTATCTTCTCCTTTAATAAGCAGCGCAGTTCTGCATCTAGTGACTGAGCTGGACAATGGAGGAGTCTGTCTTGGTGACTGTCCTCTCAGTGAGCCTTTACTACCAGAGAAACTGGGTCAGGCAGTCACCCTGGTCCCAAACGGGCCAGGCTGACTTACTATTCCCCAGACAATGTGTGTTCAGAGAGATATCAGTCAGGTACTTCTATGTGCTAAACACCATGCTTAGCAATTCAGATTCATCTCATTTAATTTTGTAAACAGTTCTATATGTGGGAGGAACTAATCTTATCATTTTCAAGAGTAGCCAAAGGAAGCACAGAATCTTTTACACTAATAAAAGAGAAATATGCAAATTGGTGTCACTCTGCTATACCCCAAGCCATGCCAACCAGCCAATCAGAGCAACTATATGCAAATTAACCCAACCAAGATGGCAGCCAGCAGCCACAGAGCTGGAGCAAGCAGGAGGCTTCATTGCTCCAGTGATGGAGGAAGTCAAGCTTCCCTCCTGCGCTGGCTGGCTGTGGCCTCCGCTCAAGGCAACAAAGTTTCAATTATAGAAGATAAATCCCAGATATCTGCTTCTAGCCAGCCTCACTGGGAGCTTGGGTTGGTGGGGGCCATGGCCAGCCTGCAAACAGCCATCAGCCCATCACCCAGACTGGCCAGGCACCCCAGCAGGACCCACCACCTTGAAGGGAGCATGGCCAACCTGAAAACGGCCCACAGCCCCTCACCCAGGCTGACCAGGGACCCCAGCAGGGACACTCACGCTGAAGGGGCTGTAGCCAGCTTGCAAACAGCCATCAGCCCCTCACCCAGGCTGGCCAGGCACCCCAGTGGGAACCCCACCCTGATCCAGGACACCCTACAGGGCAAACCAGCCTGCCCCCACACACGTACCAGGCCTCTATCCTATATAATAAAAGGGTAATATGCAAATTGACTCTAACAGCAGAACAACTGGGCATGACTGGTCACTATGACACACACTGATCCCCAGGGGGCAGACGCTCATTGTAGGAGCTGCCCCTGGTTGTCAGTGTGCTCCCACAGATGGAGCTCTGCTCAGCCACAAGCCAGGTTGATGGCTGCCAGTACAGTGGTGGGTCTCTCCCGCCTCCTCAGCAGTGCTAAGGATGTCCAACTGCAACTTAGGCCTGCTCCCCACTGGCAAGTGGACATCCCTCAAGGGCTCCTGGGCTGCCAGAGGGATGTCTGACTGCCAGCTTAGGCTTGATCCCCTGGGGAACCTACAAGTAGAAGCCTCTGCCCCCTGGTGGTCAATGCACGTCATAGCAAGCAGTTGGGTGGCCTTAGCATATCATTAGCATATTATGCTTTGATTAGTTGAATGGCTGACTGGGACTGGACTCCTAGTTTATTAGGCTTTTATTATATAGGATAGTATTATAGAGTATTAAAGTGATTAAACAGTATTAAAAGAGATTTAGAAAAACAAATGTTATAGAAAAACATCCATACAGTTATTTTCAAGATGAGTTCAACTACATAAATATACATGTTATGATAAAGCTTTCAATAATATACAAAATGATTTATGCAATTGTAAATTACTTTTTACTCTCAATTTTTTCTTTACTTTTTGTTTCCTTTGCAATGACCATGCTCCTGTTCACTTATTATCAGGGGGTTGCAGGGGGCGGAGTTAGTTTTACAACCATCCTGTGGGTTTCTGCTAGGACTGCAAACTAGCACAGTGCGATGGTGGCTCCCTGTTAGAAATCATCTCTAGGCACAAACTCTGAAACAACTCTTCTGGACTCTGCATTTCCATTACAATCTCCTGGGGGCTTTAAAAAAATATTCATGCCCAGGCTCTACCTAGACTGATTAAAACTAAAATTTTAGAGGTTGACATGGACATTGTTATATTTTAAATCTCCTCATTTGAGGTTTTGAGAGAAACATGGACTCCAGGGATCAAGACTTGCATAAATACTAGGAATTAGGAATGACAAACACCCCCCGCCCCCATGGCATAGCACTCACCACACCAAACCCCCAGACACTACAGGACCGAGGAGCCGAAACCTGCTACAGGACAGAAGGACAGTGAGAAATGGAATAAGCATTTGGATCTTTGTCATGGATAGAAATCAGAAAAATAACTATTCATGTGAAAAAACATTTGGAATTCACACTCAGATTACACACAAAATAATTCCAAATGAATTAGGGACATAAATGTCAAAAGGAAGCCATTAAAAGGAAATATAAAGGGGGTATCTTTCTGAACTTTCATGTAAGAAGTGGTTTCTTAAAGAAGACGGAAGAGGACTAACCATAAAAGGAACAATGAAAAATGTTGAATATATTAAAATTAACACTTCTATTTATAAAAAGAATACTTTAAACAAAGTTGAAGTAAAACTATAATCTGTAAGACAATATTCGCAATACATATACCAACAAATGATTAATATCAAAAACACATATTAGGAATACTTATACATATGTATATAGAAAATACATATTATGAATATGTATATGGAATGCACATGTGTAAACAAAATGTTAAATATGTGCCCTACTAGAGGCCCGGTGCATGAAATTTGTGCAGTTGGGGGGGGGTCCCTCAGCCTGGGCTGTGCCCTCTCGCAGTACAGGAGCCCTCGTGGGATATTCGTCAGTAGGACATCCTTAGCACTGTCACAGAGGCTGGAGAGGATTCCACCACCACCACTTCACTAGCCAGCCATGAGCCTGGCTTCTGGCTGAGCAGTATTCCCCCTGTGGGAGTGAACTGACCACCACAGGGCAGCTCCTGCATTGAGTGTTTGCCCCCTCATGGTCAGTGTTCACCATAATGAACAGTTGTTCCACTGTTGGGCCAAAACTGGCTCTCCAATATCCCCCAAGGGGTCCCGGATTGTGAGAGAGTGAAGGCCAGGCCGAGGGACCCCATCAGTGCATGATTGGGGTTGGAGAGGGATGCAGAAGGTTGGCCAGCCAGGAAGGGACCGCAAGAGGGCTCCAGGGTGTGTCCAGCCCAACTCACTCAATCCTGATCAGCTGGATCCCAGCAGCAAGCTAACCTACCAGTCAGAGCATCTGCCCCCTGGTGGTCAGTGCACATCAGAGCGAGCAGTTGAGCAGCCTTAGCATATCACTAGCATATTAAGCTTTGATTGGTTGAACAGCCAACTCAATGACTGGACATTTAGCATATTAGCCTTTTATTATATAGGATAAGTAGGTGTGATATATAATAAGTTAATAAGTAAAGGCAAACAACTCACTGCTAAAAAGAATAGGCATTCTGCAAAAACAAAACAAAACAAAAAACAAAACATTTTAAGACTAGTAAACATATGAAGAGATGCTGAATTTCAACAGTAACCAGAGGAAAGAAATTGAGGTCACAATGAGGGATCCTTTTACACCCCGCCATATTCAAAGGGCAGTATTTTTTAAAAAGTGAGTAAAAGGATCTCAGAGGTAGTTTTTGGCTGTCCAGTTAGAAGAACAGTGAGAAAATGTCCATATAGTCATTTTCCTTCTTGCAAACAGCCGTTTGTGTATAGCCACAGAAGCATGTAGGTGGTTGTCATCCTTGATACATAAAATATCATTATTGATCTGGATTTTGACTTGTAACGTCTAGATTCAAGCTTTGAAAGCTCCATTCCTTGCTAGCATTGATAATATAAATCATAATGTCCTGCTGTGGGTTTCGGTTTATAGTTCTAACTGGTACTGCCATTTGGGTTAACAATGTCCATTTTATGAAGTTGAACTTTTGTGTTCATTATGACCCCACAGTTCCCCTGCTTGCATTGACCCAAGAAGCACTTTCTGACAAGTGATCCAAGAGACATGTAGAAGATGTTTATCATAAATAGCTCTGTTCACAATTATGAAAACCTGGAAATAGCCCAAAAAATAGACCAGTAAACCACAGTGAAGTCATATATGTAATATTATACAATAGTGATATTAATAAAATTACTTAGAAAAATCATAATATAATATTAGGTGAAATAAGCAAATCCTAGAAGACTGTAAAACTTAGGATCATGGTTATCTCTAGGGACAAACAGGGAATGAGATAAGGAAGAAGGACATAGTTAGATGTAAATTATTGGTAATGAGTTCTTGGGCAAGGTATAAGTTAACAGGTGCTCATTACTATATTACATTATCTATAATAAGTGTAATATGCTAATTAGACTGGACAGCTGAACAAACTTCCTGATGTCCTTCTGGATGAAGCTGGGGCTGTGAGGGCCGAGGCAAGCTGCCATGGCTGCGAGGGCCAAGCCCCTTGCACAAATTTAGTGCATCGGGCCTCTAGTCTTTAATAATAAAAGTATAATATGCTAATTAGGCCAGATGACCTTCTGGATGAAGCCAGGGCTGTGAGGGAAGCTCAGGTGCCAGAGGGAACCTGGTGCCAGCAGCCGGGAGAAGGAAGGCCTACTCTTGCACAAATTTCACACATCAGCCTGTAGTTAAAACATAAAGAAGGGTGGGGCCTGGCTGGTGTAGCGCAGTGGCTGAGCATTGACCTATGAATTACAAGGTCACAGTTTGATTCCAGGTAAGGACACATGCCCAGGTTGCAGGCTCGATCCCCAGTGGGGGACATGCAGGAGGCAGCCAATCAATGATTCTCTCTCATCATTGATGTTTCCATTTTTATCTCACTTTCCCTTCCTTTCTCTGAAATTAAAAAAAACACACACACACAAAAAAACAAGTTATAAAAATAAAGAAGGGTGGGGATAGATCAATAAAGACATTTTATGTTATCAAGGATGACAACCACCTAAGTGCTTCTGTGGCTTTACTCAAAGTATATACACAACGATCTCAACTGAGATCTCAGTTATCCCACTACACAGCTTGAAATGACATGATTATCATGCTTCTTGGCTTATCTGCTGAGTCACACTGTCATAAGTGTTTTCAGAGTTAGCAAAGCTCCATCATATCTGCTGCCCCACTTAATTAGGTGTACAATTCTGTTAGATGGATGGTTCTCTTACCCTTTGACAGAAGATGAAAGTGGGGGGGAATTGAGTTTAGTCAACTGAGCTAGTTTTACTGCTAGCAAGTGATAGAGCTTTCAAAGCTTGAATCTAGACATTACAAGTCAAAATAAAGCATTCTTCCTACGGCATTTCAGAAGCTCTAGAGGAGGTGCTGGAAAGAGTCCACATGTACTTATGAAAGAGAAACAGAGCCATATGCAATGATGTGCAGCCCACTCGACTCCCTTTTGCCTCTAGTGTTATTTCTATTCTCATGATCAAGAATCTATGAATAGTAAAAGCTACAAGTTTTCTCCACTAAAAAGAGAAAGGTATTCCCCTTTATAAGCCTCTGACCTTGATTTCAGTAGCCTAAGGTTCTGCTAGTCCCACTTAGAAACATGAATCCCGTGCTTCTATTGGTGATACCTAAAAAGTTAAGATCAGACATCCTGGCTGCTGGGGTACCTGGAGTCTGCAGTAAAAACCCATCAGGGAGAAATAAAAAATTTAGCAATGAGCCATTTTTATGCAGATCAAGCTTCTCCATTGACTTCCCTGGCTTTAGCTTCCTGGTAAATCCC
>PVJC01036647.1:0-17621 GCA_004026665.1 Murina feae | reverse complement strand
TGGGCCCTAATCCTACTACACAAGGCTACTCTATCAACTCAAGGAGACTTAGCAGCTAACCAATACATAGAAAACACAGGGAAGCAGCAAAAATGCGTAGAAAAAGAAAATGTCACAAATGAAAGAAGAGGAAGAAAGCAAAATACTGGATATAGAGTTCAAAACCAGTTATAATGTTACTCAAGAATCTTCTAGAAACCTCCAAGGAACTTAGTAAGACCTTCCAGGATCTTAGTGAGAATGCCAAAAAAATGGAAAAGGACCAATCAGAAATTAAGCATACACTGACTGAAATAAAGAATAATATACAGAGATTCAACAGTAGACTAGAGGATCCCAAGAATCAAGTCAAAGATTTGAAATACGAGGAAGCAAAAGACACCCAACTGGAAGAGCAAAATGAAAAAGGATCTAAAAATATGAAGATAGTGTAAGGAGCCTCTGGGACAACTTCAAGCATACCAACATCTGAATTGCGGGGGTGCCAAAAGAAGAGAGCAAGATATTGAAAACCTATTTGAAGAAATATGACAGAAAACTTTCCCCCCTACCTGGTGAAAGAAATAGACTTACAAGTCCAGGAAGCGCAGAGAACCCCAAACAAAAGGAATCTAAAGAGGACCACACCAAGACACATCATAATTAAAATGCCAAGGGCAAAAGACAAAGAGAGAATATTAAAAGCAGCAAGAGAAAAACAGTTACCTACAAAGAAGTATCCATACGACTGTCAGCTGATTTCTCAACAGAAACTACGCAGGCCAGAAGGGAGTGGCAAGAAATATTCAAAGCCATGCATAACAAGAACCCACAACCAAGATTACTCTACCCAACAAAACTATTATTTAGAATTGAAGATCAAATAAAGAGCTTCACAGACAAAAAAAAAGCTAAAGGAGTTCATCACAATCAAATCAGTATTATATGAAATGCTGAAGGGTGTTCTTTAAGAAGAAGAAAAAGGTACAGATAAAAAATAATGAACAAAGTGACAACAAATACATATCAACAAGTGAATCTAAAAATCAAGTGAATAAAAAATCTGATGAACAGAATAAACTGATGAACAGAATGTAATAGAATCATGGGCATGAAAATGGAGTGGACTGACAATTCTCAGGGTGAAGAGGGTGTGAGGGCTACGGGAAGAGATTGGACAAAGATCTTACATGCATGCATGCGGTATTTATGGATGTGGACAGTGGAGTGGCGAGGGCCTGGGGTGGGGTTGGAACTGGGTGGAGGGGAGCTATAGGGGGAAAAAAGAGGGACATCTATAATAATCTGAACAATAAAGATTTAAAAAAAAATACAAATGCATGTATGTCATGAATGGTTTAACCAAAAGTAAGATTAAGAAAATGAACTCTTAAAGAGGTTTCTTTATGAATCACACTGTTTTTAAAAAAGGCACCAACCTGAATATGGCCAATAATGCTAAACAATGTATGTATACTCAATATAATTAAATGTCAGAAAATATAAGAGAAATTTAAATTTTATTGAATGGAAAATTTATCAAATATAAAAACACAACATTTGTTAACTCAATTTAGTATAAAGACTGTTTTCAGATTATCACTAATCTTTTATTTGATCATATACAAAGCTCAGGTCTTTTGAAAATCACAGATTACCAAGACAACACAAAATTTCTCTTTGCGTTAAATAAACATCATTACTGCCTTAAAAATCAAGAGTAATTTCAGAGAGATCAAATCTTTCCAGCATGTCCTCTGACATAAAGCAAAAGTTAACAATATTGTATTGTGTTAGACAAGATGTTGTTGCTTAAAGGAATATTAACCTCCTCTTATTTCGTATGACTTGCACAAAAAAACCTAACTTTCTTCACTGTAAAATGAGTGTTACACCACCACTAGCCTCAAGAGTACTCTTGTATGGTTCAAACAAGATAATCCTATATAATAAAAGGGTAATATGCAAATTGATCCTAATAAGAGAATAACTGGGAATGACTGGTCACTATGACACACAATGACCACCAGAGGCAGACGCTAAATGCAGGAGCTGCCCCTGGTGGTCAGTGCACTCCCACAGGCGGAGCTCTGCTCAGCCACAGGCCAGGCTGATGGCTGCCAGTACAGCAGCGGTGGTGGGAGCCTCTCCCACCTCTTCACAGCGCTATAGATGTCCGACTGTAGCTTAGGCCTGCTCCCCACTGGCAAGTGGACATCCCCCGAAGGTTCCCGGGCTGCCAGAGGGATGTCTGACTGCCAGCTTAGGCCCATTCCCCTGGGGAGCAGGCCTAAGCCAGCAGGTGGACATCCCATGAGGGGTCCCAGACTGCGAGAGGGCACAGGCCAGGCTGAGGGACCCCCCCCCCCCACCCCCGAGTGCACAAATTTTTGTGCACTGGGCTTCTAGTAAGTATATAATAGTAAGCAGTGTGTGTGACATATAATCAATAAATGTTGTCTATCATTATATGCCTTGATATCTGACAGCTACTATATTTATAGGGTTAATCATTTTTTCCATACTTGCCATCATCTGGAAAAGCAAAAATTTTATCTTCATGTCAGAGACTGCTCTAAACTCCACTTCTTAGTTAAATTTCTCAGTCTATGCCTATTATACTGGCCGATTTTATTTAAAACAAAAGGTCCAGTGCAGGAATTCATGCACAGGTGGGGGCTGATTGGGCCGGGACAGCAGAGAAAGGGGACGCAGAAGGCTGGCGGGCTGGCCCCGCCCCCAATTGGAATTGGGGTTAATGGGAGCAGGAGCCACAGGTGGTTGGCCAGCCTTGCCTCCTGGCTGAACTCCCAATTGAGAGGAAAATTTGCATATTAGCCTTTTATTATATGGGATACTGTAATTTAGTCAACTCCCAATCATCCTCAATATTAAAAGCCTCTTTTCAAATTAAACTGTTTTTTATCTATTTAGCTATGAGAAAAAAATGAGGATGCTCTTATGTGCTCAAAGAGAACTAAACTCCAGATATAGGATTAAGTGGGGGGAAAAAGGAAAAAATAAAACACGAGCAGAGCCATCTATGTTTGCTATCACTTTTGTACAAAAGGAGAGAAAAAAAGCTATGAATCAACTTGCCAAACATTTTTGTTTGTATATGCACAATTTATTTCTAGAAGAACACACCATATATTGGTAACAACGGTTGTCTCTAGGGAAGTAAATTGGTAGCCAGGGGACACAGACATTTTTGTACCCTTTTATTTGAAACTGCATGAATTTATCATCCAACAAAAAGCCTACAAAGAGCTACTCAACTACTCAGTCACACAGTATATGTAAAAATTACTATTACCCATCTCGTAATCTTTTGCTTTAGATATAAGAAAAACTTTGAACAAAATAATCTCCTTTTTTCCTAGTTATTTTTAAATAACTTGTTAGTGCCCCCAGTCTTTCCTTTGTGAAGGAAAAACACCCATCAGTCATGGGCCTGTTTAGATTTATAGCTTACAAACAATCTGATTACATAGATGTTATGCCAATTCTCTCTAGATGTATAGCATAGATCCACATAAAAATTGATGTCTCAAAAACCACTATTACAATGACTAACATGAACATAAATATCAGACTGTATCTGAATCACTGAAAAGTTATCTATATATATAAAAGGCTAATATGCAAATTGACCACTCGGGAGTTCAACCAGGAGACCAAGAGTTCAATTGCTCGCTATGACGTGCACTGACCACTAGGGGGCGGCGCGGAATGAAGGAAGGCCCCAACCGGCAGCCAGAAGACCCCGATAGGCCCTGATCGCTGGCCAAGCCTAGGGAAACTACACGTGCACTAATTTCATGCACCAGGCCTCTAGTTCTAAATAATGGAGCATGTTCTCACTATTAAACAGAAGATAATTATGTGACCAGATGGAGGTGTTAGCTAACATTACAGTAGTAATACTGCAATATAAGAATGTATCAAATCAATAATTCTACACCTTAAACTTCTACAATGTTATATACCAATTATATCTCCATATAAATAAAACAAAAATAAATAATAGAGCAAAATTTGACTTAGCATTCTGTTTAATACTCTCAATTATCTCCTGACTTCTCCTCTACCTTGGCCAATAAAGACTAATAAAACATGATGAACTAGACTAATTACTTTGAAAAGTAGCTATATCTCATTATTTTCACCACACTTAAAATTTTAGGCTAGTATACCACTCCAGGAATTCTGCTGTGTTCACTATTCTGTATGTAGTAAGCTTTCATATTTAAAAACTGGAAAGACTTTTTCAAAAGTTTCACCTTGCATTCTCTCTTTTTTTATGATTATTACTGATTTCAGAGAGGAAGAGAGAGGGAGAGAAAGATAGAAACATCAATGATGAGAGAAAATCATTGATCAGCTGACTCCTGTATGCCCCCCATTGGGGATTGAGCCCACAACCTGGGCATGTGCCCTTGACTGGAACTGAACCTGTGGCCCTTCAGTCCACAGGCCAAGACTCTATCCACTGAACCAAATCCACTAGGGCTC
The DNA here is from genome assembly GCA_004026665.1 of Murina feae. Lineage (NCBI taxonomy): Eukaryota > Metazoa > Chordata > Mammalia > Chiroptera > Vespertilionidae > Murina > Murina feae. The sequence continues at coordinate 13,127 of PVJC01036647.1, read as the reverse complement.
ACCTTACTTACATTCTTAAGTCCTATCATGTTTTTTTAGAAAAGCTCTTACTTGTTTTTGATAATGTGAGGAGATGCTTTTTTTAAAAATGTTTCACATAAAAATTTTTCTAAAAAGGCAAAAAACTTCATGAAGTATTCAGCTTTTGCAAAGGTACAATTAAAGTATATGAAAGTAGATCAGTGGTTGCCTGGTGTTGGGGTAGGATTGGCGCGGAAGGGATGCGGAGAGGGCAGTTAAAGGTGTAAGTGGAAGTGATTCTTAATGGGTACAGATTTCTTTCTGGTGTGAAGAAAATTTTCTGAAACCAGATAGTGGCAATGGTTGCACAACTCCATCAATATAATAAAACACTAAGTTGCACACTTCAAAAAGTGAATTTTATGGTATATGAATTCTATTTCAAAAAGCTATTTGGGGCGGGCCAGCATGGCTCAGTGGTTGAGCATCAACTTATGAACCAAGAGGTCATGGTTTCATTGCCAGTCAGGGCACATGCCTACATTGGGGGGTCGATCCCCAGTGTGGGACGTCCAGGAGACAGCAGGTCAATGATTTTCTCTCATCATTGATGTTTCTCTCTCTTTCTCCCTTTCTGAAAATCAATAATATTTTTTTTAAAAAGCTGTTTTTGTTTTGTTTTTGAATGTGATACAGAAATGTGAGCCCAAGCATCTTTCATAAAACATTTTATTAGGATAATGCTCCTCCCTGCACAGTATATAGCACCTTGGAAATTCACAATGCATACACTGTAAATTCTAAGTCCTATAGAAACCTGACCACTGTGTTTAACTCAGTTTCCCAAACTCACTTGACTGAAGAAGATCCCAATACACCAGCACCCTCCCCACAAAGCCTACTAATTATCACTTGGACTTAATGTTTCTTGAAAAACATTAAGAAAATCTGTGCTCATTATGTTACAAATACAAAACAAAAAAGAGTATTAGAATAATATTACTTATCATTTGTGGAACTGAAATATACTAGTGGAAATACTTTAATACACTGATGTCTACTGTCTAAATCAATACATTTCTAAGAAGCATTTCACATATTTTATAAGTCAGTCAACTAAAATGCTTTTAATTTCATAAATTTTTTAATGAAAATAAAATTATAGCCCAATTATTTAAACAAATATTTCCACTGTAAAGTAGAATTCATTAGAAAATATACTTCCTCCTTACCCCATACCTAGAATATGTTTAAGTTATATTAGCTTCCTAGGATCTGGCTTGTATCAAAAAACATGCAGAAGTTCCAAGAAATAACTCATAACCTGTAACACTTCCACTAAAAATAAAGATGACATTTTAAAAAGGCAAATCCTATATAATAAAAGGGTAATATGCAAATTGACTATAACAGCAGGACTGGGAATGACTGGTCACTATGACACACACTGACCACCAGGGGGCAGACGCTCAATGCAGGAACTGCTCCTAGTGGTCAGGGCACTCCCACAGGGGGAGCTCTGCTCAGCCACATGCCAGGCTGACGGCTGCCAGTACAGCAGTGGTGGTGGGAGCCTCTCCTAACTCCTCAGCAGCACTAAGGATGTCTGACTGCAGCTTAGGCCTGCTCCCCGCTGGCACGTGGACATCCCCTGAAGGCTCCAGGGATGCCAGAGGGATGTCTGACTGCCAGCTTAAGCCCAATCGCCTGGGGAGTCGGCCTAAGCCAGCAGGTGGAAATCCCCCGAGGGGTCCCAGTCTGCGAGAGGGCATAGGCCAGGCTGAGGGAACCCCCCCCCTGCAATGCACAAATTTTTGTGCACCGGGCCTCTAGTTTTTCTATAAAGTCATCAAAAAGTTATCAACTATCTAAAGAGCTAATGTACTTTTTACCTCCTATACAGCCCAAATGTGAATGAGTTTAGCTTAAGGTGACCAGATTTAAAGCGGTACATCATTGACCAGGGGATTGGGGGGGTATTTTTTTTCCTTTTTCTTTTTTTTTTTTATTATTACTTAAAATATTACAAAGAGTAATCGGGACTTTTTAAAAACGCCGTGGGACACGGGACAAATTGTTAAAAATCGGGACTGTCCCGCCAAAAGCAGGACGTCTGGTCACCTTAGTTTAGCTACATGCAACAACCTGAATCATGGTCACTAATATACCATCTAATCTAATAAAAGAGTAATATGCAAATTGACCCTTACTCCGTTACACCTAAGCAAGTCCACCAGCCAAGCCACACTCACCAGCCAATTAGAGCGGCTGTATGCAAATTAAACCAGCCAGGAACCCCAGTGGGGAGTCAAACCCTGAAGGGACTGTGGGAAGCCTGAAAATGACCCTCAGATCCTCACCCAGGCTGGCCACACCCCCATGGGGTGAGGGTCCCCACTGGGGGGCTTGGCCAGCCAGCAAAGAGCCATCAGCCCCTCACCCAGGCTGGCCAGGCAGGGCAGCTGGTGGAATTTATAAATATTCATAAATATACTTCCAATAGAAAGTTGTATCTTCCCTCCAAGACCACCTAATTTTATATTACTAAACAGAGGCTATACATCTAATATCCCAGACTGCGAGAGGGTACAGGCCAGGCTGGCCATCAGCCCCTCACCCAGGTTGGCCAGGCAGGCCAGCAGGTCGACATCCCCCAAGGGGTCCCAGACTGTGAGAGGGCACAGGCCAGGCTGAGGGACCCCACGAGTGCACACATTTTTGTGCACCAGGCCCCTGGTCTATATTATAAAAACCCAGCGGCCCTAACAACGTAATAACCAAAGACCGGTCACCAGGCGGCTAAGTGCGCGGTGCAGTGAGGCATGCACAGGTGGGCAGGGCTGCATGTGTGGAGAGGTGCACACAGGTTGGTGGGGACTTGACTCTGGATCCCATGGCGCAGTGGGACTCAGGGGAGTCCCACAGCATGGCAGGGTCTGGGGTCCCCAGTCTCACACAATTTCGTGCGCTAGGTCACTAGTTGTTCAATAAAAGCAAACCACAGAATACAAACCGTTGTACTTCAATTTATAGTAAGTACAAAAACAGGGCTTTTGGGGGATTCTGTTTCCGGGCATGTAAAATATATAGAGTTCTATGAAAACAATGGCATGATAAAACCAATTTTTAGGAAAGAAGTCAAGTCTGAGGAGAGAAGACCTTCAATAGGAATGGTGGGTACAAAGCTCACAATTCTTTCTTTGAAATTATCTTCTGAAATTATCCCATACTTCAAGATTTCTACCACTTAAATCATGACACTACATATAAAATTTGTCATCAACTCCAGGGAATTTCATTTACCTTCTAAAATGGCATTTAATTTTTAAAGTCACATAAAAAAAATAATTTTATACAATTTCTGATACATAAAACCAACATATAGCTATACACTGAACACTCTTATTAACAGATGCATAATAAATTCATAACTGACCATTCCCACCCTGCAAGAATGGTACAGATGTAAAATGTAAATAGTGCTGAGTAATTTTAACAAATAATTATTAGTGTTACAAAGATACCCTAATATTACCTGGGACAAGATTCAAAGGCAATCTTCTAGGTGAAATTGCTCTGGGGTGCTGCTTACTAATTTCTTCATAAATCTGAAGCCTCTCTTCTAAAGTGCCTATTATCAATAAGTATGTGTGAGATTCAAAGCATCAAAACTTGTATCTATCATAAAACACTAATAAACTTTAAAAATTATAAGAAAGATTAAATTAACAATATTAAAGCTACTCTCAATTTTTGTAAGAATGACATTAAAAAGTGAGGTGGTGAAATAATGTAATTAGTAAAGAACTATTTTAAACCCAATCTCTGGAGAAATCCACAACTTCTTTTAGTAAAACCGATTGCATATGGAACTCAAATCATATACACATAAGATGCAAATACTTAAGGTAAACTACGTTTGCCTTGTATTCCTAAAGTATATATCCCATGAAAAAGAAAACATTCCTTTATGACAGAGATTTTAAACCAGAGTGCAACAAGAGGCACACTAGTGTGCCACAATAATTTTTAAAACATGCAACACCTGACTATTTAGTCAGGGGCACTGACCTATTTTCCCTTAGATTGTCAAATAAAAAAGGCCAACAGCCAACACAACAATACCCGTCCCATGTGAATGAATCAAAATTATACCTATTATTTTGGTCAAATTGGCAAAAAATATAATACATATTTTGGTGTGCCACAGATTTTTAGTAATTATGTATGGCATGAGATGAAAAAGGTTGACAATCGCTGCTTTATAATGTATCTTATACGAGGTCATTAGCCCACAGAAGCCTACTAGTATAACATCCATTGATTAGGCTTAAGAGAAGCAACAGTTTTAAGATCTTAAATGCAAATGTTTTTTATGTAAAAAGAACTAAATTTCTAAGGCAGCCTTGACACTAAAAACGTTCAATGGAACTCCATTATAAAGAATCTCATTAGTACAGATTATTTAAAGTAGTAATATCATTTATCCCAAATACAATGGTATAAATTATACTTCTAATAGAAAGTTGTATCTTCCCTCCCAAGACCACCTAATTTTATATTACTAAACAGAGGCTATACATCTAATATAATCTATATGATACTCTACAACAACAATTTGCAGGTTATAATCTGTATCTAGTTTGTTATTCTAAAACAATATCCTGCATAATTTACAAAGATAGATTACATGCATTATTTTACATAAGCAATAAGCCAACCGACAGCAGAATTTTCAGAAAAAGCAAACAAACCTCTTTTTAAACTATAAGATTTAAGAGGATTTTAATTCAGACCACAGAAATACACTTATTTTAAGAATAACTCTTAGTAATAGTAAAGTATTACCATAATAAATGTAATGCTCACAATCTTGACTATAAACACTGTATTTGTTTTCTTTTGTTTAAGATTTCTTCATTCCCCCAATAATATGTTTTGGAGCTCCAATGTGGCTGGATTTTTGAAACTGGGATACGTGAAAAATAATTTTTAGATTCTGTTAACGATTTGGAGACTTCATAAAATATCAAGCACCCTTCCACTAAAAATCACATAAAGGCTATTGTGGGCTTTTTGTTTGTATTTTTAAAAAGCAGTTCTTATAGGTAGGCCTAATGTTAGAAAATGACATTTTCAAGTTTTAAGTATAAAAGAATTTTTTCCACTACCCCAGATATAACAAGTATTGTAAATATAGTTAAAATACCATTAAGACAAAATCAAACCATTTCGATGCCCTATTTCAAGTCACAAATTGGAGCTCCAGAACTTACCATGGGGGAGAAAAGGTCCTAAGGAACCTAAAAATATAAAGTAATGCAATTAGTTTTATAATCAAGACATTTTAGATTAAGTATGAATTCTGAAATACAGAATATATTATATTCATTTTACTAAAATATGTAAAAAATCTGTAGTTTTAAATAATCCGTATTATTAACTACATGTCAGTAACTGGTAGTTTAAAAGAAAAATCATAGTTATCTCACATTTCCAACTTTCAGACATGTCTTCTGTCCTATTTTTAATAAAAATAAAAAACCAGATTGATCTAACCAGTATTTAAATTTCCATCATTTTCTTAGAAACATTTAAGAATACTTTAGTAATTGTGACGTTAAATTTTAAATATAAGCATAAAATCTGAACTTATAACAATGATTAGGACATAACAAACTTTTCTCATGGTTCATACTACTATAAATGAATATGGGTAGCTGCCTATTTACTCTACTTATTAAATTTAAAAATTCTGCTCTTTCAACACCCCTGAACTATAGTTTCATAATTATCTCAGTCATATATTTATCCATAAATAATAGGATTTTAGAAATGTACATTGTTAGCAACATTTAATTATGAAAATATTAGGGAAAATTTGAACTATGACACTAGATTTCTGAAAAGGGTCAAGGTTATATAATTTCAAAAGATGTATAACATTTTACTCCACACAAATTAATCTACTCTAAAATTCAGAGAACAATTTTCATGCCAATGTTAATATACCATATACTCTCATCAAAATTTCTTTAGCCCAATTCTTATTTAGAGATTGAGGATAACAGACCTCTAATTCTTTAAAAATACTAAATAATTATGACACTTCCCAGAGAGAGAACACTCATTATCTTTCCTATCTCTCTAGTCTAAATAGGTAACATTATCATTACCTGTACCTGTACACATTTATCACATAAGTATAAATATTTTAATTCATTTTCACTCCAATAATTTTCCTATATGGAAAAATGAATTCTAAGGCAAGAAATACATGTCTTCAAATATTATTACAATTTTACATTTTTTTATATGTACTTCAAAGAAGTACATAGATGTAGTTAAAAGAAGGTAGAAAAGATAAATCAGTACATACTAAGTTGCAGAGCTCTTTCCAAGCCTTCATAATAACACCAATTTTCCACATTCCGATCAATTAAGTTCTTGAATACTTCACTGGCTTCTTTTAATCTTCCCAATTTCAACAACATTTCCCCTAAAATTAAGTTTAAAGTCACAATCATTTAACTTAAACATTAAATACCTTTCTGATCCCAGGGATTTCACTAAACATTATTAGTATAGTAGGTATTTACGGAAGACAGGATTGTATATGCCTCCCTCTGGGGCATATTGCAGTTCATATAACTAAACATAAATTAATTTACAGCTTGCCTTCAGAAACGAACCTTCATTTACACATTCTACTATACTAAAACTAGAGGCCCAGTGCACAAATACATGCATGGGTGGGGTCCCTCGGCCTGGCCTCCAATTAAGGCCGATCATGGCCATGGGAGGTTGGCCAGGAGAGGGGCCACAAAAGGTTGGCCAGCTGGGGGGAGGGACCATGGGAGGTTGGCCAGCTGTGGGGAGGAGCCACAGGAGGTTGGCTATGGAAGGGCACTGACCACAAGGGGGCAGCTCCTGCGTTGAGTGTCAGCCCCTGGTGGTCAGTGCACGTCATAGCTACCAGCCAGTTGTCTTGTCGTCCAGTCGCTTAGGCTTTTATATATATACTAGGGGCCTGGTGCACAAAAATTTGTGCACTTGGGGGGGGGGCGTGTCCCTCAGCCCGGCCTGTGCCCTCACAGTCTGGGACTCCTCAGGGGATGTCCACCTGCTGGTGTGCCTGGCCAGCCTGGGTGAGGGTCTGATGACTGTTTGCAGGCTGGCCAAGCCCCCCAGTGGGGACCCTCACCCCATGAGGGTGTGGCAAGCCTGGGTGAGGGGCTGAGAGCCGTTTTCAGGCTGGCTACAGCCCCTTCAGGTTTCGGGTCCCTACTGGGGTGCCTGGCCAGCCTTGGTGAGGGGTTGAGGGCCACTTTCAGGCTGCCTACAGCCCCTTCAGGGTTTGAGGTGCATGGGCAACCTGGGTGAGGGACTTAGGGCTGTTTGCAGGCTGCCCACAGCTCCCATTGACCCAAGGTCCCATCGAGGCTGGCTGGAAGCAGGTTTCTGGAGTTTATTTATCTTCTACAATTGAAACATTGTTGAGCAGAGGCCACAGCCTGCCTAGGCAGGCAACAAAGCCTCCTTTGCTTCAGCTCCGTAGCTTCTATAATTGAAACTTTGTTGCTTTGAGCCAGCCAAGGCAGGCAGTTTCCTCTAAACAGAAGCCTCCTGTTTGCTCTAGCTCCGTGGCTGTCAGCCACCAACTTGGCTGGGTTAATTTGCATACTGTCGCTCTGACTGGCTGGTGGGCGTGACTTAGGTATCTCAGAGTGATGGTTAATTTGCATATTACTTTTATTAGATTAGACTAGAGGCCCGTTGCAGGAAGATTCCTGCAAGCATAGGGCTTCCCTTCTCGCTGCCTCGTTCCCTCCCTTCTCGGCTCCCCACTCCCTCTCTACTCCACTGCCTCGCTTCCTCCCATCTCTGCCACCTCAGCTCCCTCCCTTTTCCGCCACTTCACTCCCTCCCTCCTCCACCTTCTCCGCTACCTAGCCTCCATTCCCTTCTCCATCGCTCTGCTCCCTTCTGCAGCACTTGACTTCCTTCTACACTGTCTTCAGTCTTCACTCCATACCCATCTTTGTTGGGTTAATTTGCATAACACTCTGATTGGCTGATGGGCATAACAGAGTAACACCAATTTGCATGTTACTCTTTTATAGGTGTAAATAGGTTGCCAGTGTGCATCATATGTACTGGCCAGTCGGTCGTTCAGATTATCAGTGCGTGCTATACGTACCAGCCAGTAGGTCAGTTGGATATATGTATGGTCGGTCACTTAGCTTTTTATATATATAGATTCATTTTTGGCTCCCTTCAATATCCCAAATAGACATGTAGAATATTAATTTGTTAGTAAAAACCTGCATTATGCATATTTTACATACCCTTCATAAGACTAGAGGCCCAGTACACAAATTCATGCATGGGTAAGGTCTCTTGGCCTGGGCGGTGATCAAGGCCTATCTGGGTGCCAGCTGGCTGGGGGGAGGGACCCCAGGAGGTTGGCCAGCCGGCCCCCCAATCTTGGCCTATTGAGGGGGCTGGCCGGCAGGGGGAAGGTTGGCCGGCTGGGGCAGAGGAGGGACTGTAGGAGGTTGGCTGGAAGGGCCGTGGGAGGATGGCTGTAGGAGCACACTGACTACCAAGGGGCAGCTCCTGCATTGAGCATCTGCCCCCTGGTGGTCAGTGCACATCATAGCAACGTCATAGTCATAATGGTCACTTAGGCTTTTATATATATATATTGTTAACTAATTCTAATGAAATATCCCTATCTTCCTACTGCACAATTTAAATGTACTTTTCCTGATAAATTCATACATTAAGCAATTCTCCATTCAATCCTCTTAATTTCCTTTCCAGGTCACTAAAATTTCAATCAACTTGTAAAACAGTAACACTAAACCCCACTTCACAGTAAGAAACCACACAAACCATGTTCACATGTGGGACACTTACAAGGTTTAATTATTTTGTGGCTTTCAAGTAGCCACACAAGTTGATAGGGGGCATGGGGAATGCAGATCTAAACTTCTCAAACATAATAGAAAGCACACCTAGTCTAAGATAAAATGGAAGATTCTCAAAAAGAATATATCTCAACTTCTCATTCCTAAAATTTCCCATTCCCCAAATAATCTACTTCAAACAAATAATCCTCTGAAATGTCTTCAAGTCATACTATTTCAGCCTTCATCATCTTAGAGAAGGAAGCATATAACAGTGGTTATTATATACTAAATAGTATTTCACTATTTATATATGATATATATTATTTAAGCTGCATGTTATTATACATTTGTCAAAACCAAGAGGGTATAGTAAAACTAACTAGATATAATTACTAATGTTACCAATTTCTAGCTGTGAACAAGTTACAAACTTCCAATGTCCATTTCTTTACCTCTAAAATATCAACAACCTTAATCCACTTCTGTGATAATCAAAGGAAATAATTTACTTAAAATGGTTTAGCACAATACCTGGCACAAAGTGAATACATATAAACATTTGCTACTTAAAACTATAAACATGCCCCATTCTTCCAGAATTAGCTTCTGGACAGTCTAATTTTTACCCTGTTGACACTATTCTTAAAGTCCAAACATTTTATTATCTACTACTACTATAAGGTAAAGGTTATTACTAGAAGAATATATGGGAAAAATAAGTACACTTGCATTTTTTTAAAATAAAAATCTCTAACTTTAACAGTTCTTAAAATTATCATAATACACTAATACAAAAGATATAGATGTATAAATATCAAAATCTTTGGGCCTGCAAACTTCACTGAAAAAATAAAAATAATATATCCTGTCTCTATAAGCAATACAGAATATCGGCTTTATATTCAAATTGATGGGCCCCAAATGATCCACATTACAAATATATGCTGCAATTTGCACATTTTTTAAACCAGAATTGACCATACTATAGTATATCTACTTTTTGATCCCTGCATTCCCTAGAAATGCTATAAGACAAAGACAGAGAAACAAAAAAAGCAACCTTAGAGTTAAGATTTAATCAGGATATAGCAATACATCAGAACACAAAAATAATTGCCTTTTATTTTCTCCTATCAATTACAGATAATAGAGTAAGAAAGAAACCAGAATATTATTTATCCACATTTTACCAATAGTTTGAAAAAGAGTGTTGTAGTCAATATTGATATTAGTACTATCTAGTCTAATAAAAGAGTAATATGCAAATTAACCATCACTCTGAGGCACCCAAGCCACGCCCACCATCCAGGCCACACCCACCAGTCCATCAGAGCAGCTGTATGCAAATTAAACCAGTAAAGATGGCGGCCGGCAGCCACGGAGCTAGAGCAAACAGGAGGCTTCCACTGCACCAGTGATGGAGTTGAAACTGCCTGCCTAGGCCGGCCGGCCTCTGCTCAAGGCAACAATGTTCCAATTATAGAAGCCACAGAGCTAAAGCAAACAGGAGGCTTCATTGCCAGACTAGGCCTCTGCTCAAGGCAACAAAGTTTCAATTATAGAAGATAAATAAACCCCAGAAACCTGATTCCAGCCAGCCTCTCTGGGATGTTTGGTCAATGGGAGCTGTGGGAAGCCTGAAAATGGCACTCAACCCCTCACCTAGGCTGGCCAGGCACTCCAGTAGGGACCTGAACCCTGAAGGGACTGTGGGCAGCCTGAAAATAGCATGGAGACCTTCACCCAGGCTGGCCACATCCCCATGAGGTGAGGGTTCCCACTGGGGGGCTTGGCCAGCCTGCAAACAGCCATCAGCCCTTCACCCAGGCTGGCCAGGCATGCCAGCAGGTGGACATCCCCTGAGGGGTCCCAGACTGCGAGAGGGCACAGGCCAGGCTGAGGGACCCCCCCGAGTGCACAAATTTTTGTGCACCAGGCCCCTAGTTTACAATAAAAACTAAGTCAGTCAGTTGCTATATATTAACAAGTGTCAAGTATAGCAGTTAAAAGTAAGGGCTCATGAAAAGACATGAAGAAAACTTAAATGCATTATTACTAAGTGAGAAAAGTCAATCTCTAAAGGCTACATACTGCATAATTCCAAATACATGATGTTCTGGAAAAGGCATAACTAAGGAGACAGTAAAAGGATCAGTGGTTGCCAGAGTTGGGGGCAAGGGGAAATGAATAGGGAGAGCACAGAGGATTTTTAGGGCAATGAAACCAGTACTCTGTATGATACCACTATGGTGGCTGCATGTTATTATACATTTGTCAAAACCAAAAGGTGTACAACACCAAGAACTAACAGGAATGTAAACTTTATAGACTCCAAGTGGTAATGATGTGTTAATGTAGGTTCATTAATTGTGATACATATCCCTAGCTGGTTTGACTCAGTGGATAGAGGTCAACCTACAGACTGAAGGATCCCAAGTTTGATTCCAGTCAAGGGCACATGTCCGGGCTGCGAGCTCGATCTCCAGTAGGGGACATGCAGGAGGCAGCCAATCAATGATTTTCTCTCACCATTGATGTTTCTATCTCTCCTCTCACTCTCTCTCCCTTCCTCTCTGAAATGAATAAAAAAAAAATTTTAAGTTAAAAATGTACTTTAAGAAAATTATAATAAATATACCACTCTGGAGGGGGATATTGATAGTGGAGACTATGCATGAGTAGGGAAATACAGTATATGGGAAATCTCTGTACCTTCAATTTGATTTTGCTGTGAAACTAAAACTATTCTAAAAAATAGTCTTTTAAAAAAAACTTTTTAGAATAAGTGCTCTGAAGTCAAAATGATATGCTTAGAAATTAACTCAACCTCCCTAGCCATTTTAGCTCAGTGGATAGAGTGTAGGCCTGTGGACCAAAGGGTTCCGAGTTCAATTCCAGGCAAGGGCACATGCCTTGGTTGCAGGCTCCTCCCTGGCCTAGACCTGGTCAGGGTGCATGCAGGAGGCAACCAATCGATGTGTTTCTTTCACATCAATGTTTCTCTCTGTCTTTCCTTCTCTCTTCCACTCTCCCTAAAAATTAATGGAAAAATATTGAGTGAGGATTAACAAATAAACAAAAAAAGTTAAGAAAGAAAAGAAATTAACTCTAGAACCTAAAAGGTGGGGTGACTCTGGGCAAGTCCTTAATATCTCTAAACCTTAGTTTCCTCAGCTATAAAATGGAGATAGTAAATAGTACCCATGTTAGAGGTGCTAAAAATTTAAGTGAAATAAAGCAGTTTAAGCAATTACCATGCCCTAAAACAAAGGAAAAGTAAATAAATGTTAGCTTTTATTAAGTTTTAAAAGTCCTACAACTATACTAACTTTAATTTTAAACTAATGATTTTAGTTGGACATTCTATTTAATACAGTATTAATGAAATGAGTAATTGATGAACAAAGCTTTGTTAAGAAAAAATGTGGAGCTTCCAGACCGAATTGGCAGTGGAGATCGAGCTGGGAGACAGCCTGCAGCTGGAGAAGACAGAAGACTCCTGACAGAGATAAATTCAAGGCTTTGGGAAAGATATTTTACCAGACCTTAGCCCTGAGGATCGGAAAGGCTCCGCACGGCACTGGCGCCGGCACCCAGCTGCGTCTCCCGAGACCGGCAGCGCAGCGGAAAGAGGGTCCGTGGAACTGCTGGTCGACAGGGGATTCTCGATCCGGCTTCACAATCAGGAAAGGGCTGGGGCGTGCGGGCAGGAGAGAAGGTGCCCCTCAAAGTGGATTTTACATCTGGGTCCACAGTAAAGACTGAAGCGTGCCAGCAGGAGAGGCACACGCGCGGCCGCAGCCCCTCCTGCCTCTGTGGTCGGAGTCTAACTGCACTGAGCCCCACGCATAAGGCATTTTGGATACAGACATTTACCTGTGGCTTGAGTGTGGGAGAGGGTGCTGGGTTGTGGCATCTGGAGAGAGAGGGGGGTCCAGGAAAGGTGGCAGCGAGTTTGGTGCTGACTCATGCAGTTTGGTGCTGACTCATGCCGGAGCCTGGGGCCTAGGCAGCCATTGTGCCCTGAGGAGATGAACCCTCCCTCCAGTATCCAGGAAACTAATACAGCCACACCCAGACTCTACCCTGAACTGTAAAAAGGATTTAAAAAAAAAACCAAAAAAAACATAACCTAGATACTGCCGGCTTTTAAATCAGGACTGGTTTACCACACAGAGGAGCAGTGAATCGTTGGAAACTTCCATATTCTCCTGAATAGCTGACAAGACTAAGATGCACCAATCAGAAGAG
>PVJC01036646.1:0-17612 GCA_004026665.1 Murina feae | reverse complement strand
GATGTGAAAATATGCAGGGTTTTGGAAAGACAATTCTTATTACAATGTGGAGAGTGTAACAGAGAAGTAAGAAGTTGAATGCTGTTATAATTTACCTGAGAGTAGAAAAATTTTAGAATGTACATGGTCCCTGAAAAATAAAAATAAGTGCTTTGGGGGGGGGGGTAGTGGGATTATTTTTAAAGTTACTTTAAGTCTATATCACCTGATTTCCTGATTTTTTTTTCTTTAAAACATAAGGTAAATGCACGTGGAGAGACAATAAATGTTCTTTTAAGCCTTGAAAAAATTAAACATAAGATCTTGACATCACTCATTATCATGAGTGGGTTTCATAACGAAATGTGAATTAGTACTCCCAAGCTGCTAGAAGTCCAGCTTCTCAAACAAAGCAATGTAGCAATGAAAATTGTTTTATTAATTTAAAAACTAATAAAATACTTTAGGGGAGTAAGGTTGACAAATATCAACCATCACATCATGTCCATTTATGGGGAACAGGCACAGGGGAGAGGCCAGTGAGACTCAGACAAAGGACTCAGGGCAGGGATTCTACTACTTCTCTCTGCATTATCATCCAAATTCTATGTTTAGCAGCAGCAAAGTGTGTCACATATGGGCAAGTATACAAAGACACTAAGCAGGGGATAGCTGTAAATTCATGTTTTTATTGTCTGTTTCACTATGGAAAGAAGCTCTCAAAGGGCAGGCATTGCTCCACTGTGTCCATGGTTCCCTGCTGTATCTCTAGTACCTTTAAAGAGTGCCTAACCACAGCAAGGTGTACATAAATACTTGTTGAATCACTGGATGAATGAGTGCTTGAATGAGTGAATGAATGAATGAATGAATGTAGTTCAGAGTTTCAGGATACTGAAAACTGTGGGAAAAACTTCAAGAATGGTGTGCTTATTCTTGTTAAGTGATTTGCTTTGGGGTATTTGAATAAGGTGATTGGATCCAGACTTAGGAGTCCATTTTGGAGATTTTTAAGTTGATATTTGAAGACTGTTATTCCTTCAAAAATTGATTCTTTTTAAAAAAATGTATTTTACTAATTTTTTACAGAGAGGAAGGGAGAAGGATAGAGAGTTAGAAGAAACATCGATCAGCTGCCTCCTGCACACCTCCCACTGGGAATGTGCCCTCAACCCAGGTACATGCCCTTGACCGAAATCGAACCTGGGACCTTTCAGTCTGCAGGCCGACACTCTATCCACTGAGCCAAACCACTTAGGGAGATTCTTTTTTTTTCCTTCTCAATATATTTTTACTGATTTCAGAGAGAAAGGGAGAGGGAGAGAGAGATAGAAACATCAATGATGAGAGAGAATCGGCTGTCTCCTGCATGCCCCCTACTGGGGATTAAGCCCCCAACCCAGACATGTGAGCTTGACTGGAATCGAACCTGGGACCCTTCAGTTTGAGGCTGACACTCTATCCACTAAGCCAAACCAGCTTGGGCCAAATAGTGATTCTTGAGCAGAGAAAAAGTATAGTGACTAGAGGTATTTAGGATTTGAGAAAGATATTTTGTTTATTTTCCTGAAAATAGAAGACATGAGAATGAAAATTTCTCATGCCAACATGAATAGTAAATAAGTTTAATAGCTGTCATAAACAAAAGTAGTAAGAATTTTTTTTTTTTTACATAGTTCTGTGAAAAATACTTCTAAGTATATGATCTCATTTGAAACTTGAAACTGCCCTTTGAGATTTCCACTTTCTCTCGGGAAACTGAAGTGAGGAAGGCCAAATATCTTGTCCAAAGTCATGCAACTAGCGAATGGCTCAGTATTTCGACCACTTCAGTGTTGACACCATTAGAATACACTCAAAGAAACATATATTTTTATTTTTGAGTATTATGCAAGTAACATGGGTTAATTTAATGGGAATCCTTGTTTAATGTGCCGGTTTCATTTATGTAAAAATGTTAAAGCACTGAAATTTGGTGCTATCTGTCATGTTCATTTACTGTAGCTATTAACTAGAGCCAGTAAACAAGTGGGTGGTTAATATCCTTTATGCCCTCAGGAAAGGAAGAATCATTTGCATTTCTAAATTAAAGTACTCAGCACAAGAAGTTTTCTTTTAAGCAGAGTACTGAAGATTATTGGGGGGGAAAAAAGCAGATCTAATTTAGACACATCAGTAATAAAGCATGCCCTCAGAAAATGTTTATTTTAAAAGGATATGTAGTTTCCTTGAGAAAATTACATCAGAAGAGGCAGATAAGCTGGATAGAAAGGGATGAGAGCAAAATAATACACCAGTTGAATCTTGTAGAGATTATTTTTGTAACTGCATACTTCGGCTAACACTTGAGAATATAGACTTGATGCAAAAGTACAGCATCAAGGGAGTTTCAGAAGTGGAAATTGAGTCCTGGGAACTAAAATTACTTGTTTAGGTTCCGTGACTGTTAGTTGCACAATGAGAAAAACAGCCCATGTCTCCTTACATCTTTGCCCTCCATACAATGTTACTACATCTAACTTTCTAACCTTGCAAAGATTCGGTTTATAGTGACTATATACTGCATCTTTTAAAGTGCAGAGAGGCTTAAGGACTAAAACAATAATTAGACTGGACAATAAGCCAGAAATACAATAGCAGTTTGGATTTCAAAGAAGCTGCTATTTTATGCAGGTCAATCCAGAACTCCCCACAAGCATTATCATAAAAGCCTAAAATGACCTTCATAATCTATGGTGTCAATGTTGACATATGAAAATGCAAGCCAACTGGGAAAGAATTCTATAAATTCTACGAATAGGTGAAGAATATACTATGTATAAAGAACAGTCTTAATAAAAATCAATTTTACTGTCTTGAAATTCCAGTTGTTTCCCATAACTTCTTAAATCCTGATTCAATTATACCTTCTAGTTGGGCTCCAGGAGTTATTAGTTTATGTATTTCTAACATCTACTCAGATTTAGAGGGCTATTAGTCACCTGCTTTGTATCAAACCTAAAGCTTGACTTTGATCTTTCTGGTTATTACATTTACATTATGACATAGAAATATGAAAACTTGACTTTAGGTCTTCTTTATTGACACATTGAGTAAGAGGAAATACACTAAATGATCCTGAAAAAAATTAAAAATCAGCCATATGATCATAATAATTGTATTCATTAATATAAAAAATAATTACATTCAATTAAATTATCTACATGATCCAAATGCAGTTTTTCAATTTATCAAATATGGAATGAGGGTGAAGGGGTTGGAGTGGAGTGGTACCTGGATAGGCTACATCATAGCAAGCAGACCTTATAAATGTATCATCCAGGAAGTCAGTCATAGATGCTATTTGTCTAGTGTCTTATGTGATGAATTATCCCTTCAATTATTTGACATGAATTGAGATGCAAATAAGAGAAAAATGTGCAAGCAATTTTTTGGCCTTCTCTATATTAACACATGTTAAGTTTATATGTATTAATATAAACTTATTAATTTTATAAATAAATATATAAATCCTTTTATAAATAAAATTTTTCTCTCCAAAACAGTATTTACTATATGGACAAGGGCCCAATCTATTAACAAAATGACATGGAGGAAAATTTAGATGCACCACTTTACTCATTCTAGTAAACAAACCAGCCCATTAATCAGTCTGTATCTTTGTATACTATTAGTAAAATGCATTCTTTGAATGACACACTTACTGTGGGAAATCTACAAATTTAACTTTCTTTCCAGCCTAAAATGTAAGACTGCTAGGGAGAAGCATGCATTAGTTTTGTTGAAGCATCTGATCACAAGAAGGGATAATTATGATTACCAGAATGTCTGTGATCTTTCACTATATACTTCTCACATCCAACCAAAGTGAAAGGAACATCTTGCCTTCATTCTCTTTATTAACATCATTAATCTTTTCTGGAATGCCAAGAAAGTTTCAATTAGATGGAGAACCAAGATGGCAGCATAGGCAAACACCTGTACTTGCTGCCTCCCACGACTACATCAAAATTACAATTAAAATACAGAAAAACCATCATCCAGAACCACCAGGAAGCTGGCTGAATGAAGTCCTACAACTAGAGAAATAAAGAAGAAACCACACTGAGACTGGTAGGAGGTGCGAGGCATGGAACGGGTTGGTGTGGCATCCATGTAGGCTGTTTTTTTTATTTGGGAGGGTGATTACCTCTCGGAAGGTTTCCCAGAGGAGCAAGGGGTTCTAGCCCCACACCAGATGCCCAGCTTAGGGTCCAAGAGCTGGAAAAAGAAGTCCCTATGGCTAGTAAGAACGACAGGCTATAAAAACCAGATGGGATTGGGGCTCAGTGACACAGAGGCTGCTGGAGACCCAGTTGTTCCTCATAAAAGGCCCACACCACTAACTGAACTTACAAGGTACTGCTTCCTCTGAGCTGCAGTGCCAGGGAGAGGCTCTGGGGGACCCAGACACATATGAGGAGAAACTGGACTGTCTAGCTTTGGGGCAGGAGCCTGGGGCAGCTTTCTTCCAGATAGAGGTGCTCACAGCAGTCATTGTAGCCATTTCTGTTTGCTCTGCCCTGGTGATTCTCTGAGACCATGGCCAATCCAATTTACAAACCCACTCAAGCTGTGTGCAACAGCTTTTACATATGAAAAGCTTATCTTTGCTTAGGCTAAAACCTGTCAAACAACCCAAAGCTGGGTCAGGGAGCCCCAAACCTATCAATAAAAGTCTCAAGCCCTAAACGGTTTGGCTCAGTGGATAGAGCATCGGCCTGTGGATTGAAGGGTCCCAGGTTCGATTCTGGTCAAGGGAACATACTTTGGTTGCAGGCATATCCCCAGTATGGGGTGTGCAGGAGGCAGCTGATTGATGTTACTCTCTCATTGATGTTTCTAACTCTCTATCCCTCTCCCTTCCTCTCTGTAAAAAAATCAATAAAATATATTTTAAAAAATAAAAAATAAATAAAAGGCCCACAACCAGGCACCAGCACCAGGCTATCTTGTTTTACTGGGCCTCATCCACACACTTCCAAACCCAAAGCAAAGAGGTAATGGGCAGATCACTCTGTAGCTCTTGCTGGGTGGCCCTAGGCAGTGGCTGACTTTGTACTTCCCTGGAGACCCAAGAGCCAGTGTACCCAGAGGTCAGTGTCAGACCTTACCATATTACAACTCTACATACCCATAGGTGGACACACTTAAGGGGCAGACTCAATGAGCACAAAATCTCCACTGAAGCAAGTCCTGCTCCTTAGGGCTATCTCCTACACAACAGACTTCCCACTATAGTCACAGCTGGTACCCATAACAAACTGGCCTAGAGGTCAATTCTTCCCAGTGACAGCAACAGCAATCAAGGCTCAACTACAACAAGACTGTGCACGCCTAGAGTGTCCACCTCAGGTGACTGGAGAGGCTAAGCCACTGGGACCTATAGGACACGTACTACACAAGACCACTCTATCAACTCAAGGAGACTTAGCAGCTACCCAATACATAGAAACAAACACAGGGAAGCAGCTAAAATGTGGAGACAAAGAAACATGCCACAAATGAAAGAAGTGGAAGAAAGCAAACTACTGGATATAGAATTCAAAACCATAGTTATAAGGTTACTCAAGAATTTTCTAAAAACCTCCCAGAGACTTAGTGAGGCTTTTAAGGATATTAGTGAGAATGCAAAAAAAAAAAAAGAAAAAGAAAAAGAAAGAAAGACAGAAAAGAAAAGGACCAGTCAGAAATTATTAAGCATTCATTGATTGAAATAAAGAATAATGTACAGGGATTCAACAGTAGACTACAGGATGCTGAGAATCAAATCAATGATTTGAAATATGAGGAAGCAAAAAAACACCCAAACAAGAAGAGCAAAAAGAAAAGGAATCCAAAAATATAAGGATAGTGTAAGGAGCCTCTGGGACAACTTCAAGCTTACCAACATCTGAATTATGGAGGTGCCAAGAGAAGAGAGACAGCAAGATATTGAAAACCTATTTGAAGAAATAATGACAGAAAACTTCTATTACCTGGTGAAAGAAATAGACTTACAACTCCAGGAAGCACAGAGAATTCCCAACAAGAGGAACCCAAAGAGGACCACACCAAGACACATCATAATTAAAATGCCAAGGGCTAAAGACAAAGAGAGAATCTTCAAAGCAGCAAGAGAAAAATTAGTTACTTACAAAGGAGTGCCCATATTTTCAGCTGATTTCTCAACAGAAACTATGCAGGCCAGAGGAAGTGGCAAGAAATATTCAAACTGACGAATAACAAGGACCAACAATAAAGATTACTCTATACAGCAAAGCTATCCTTTAGAATTGAAGGCCAGATAAAGAGCTTCACAG
Source organism: Murina feae (assembly GCA_004026665.1). Classification (NCBI taxonomy): domain Eukaryota; kingdom Metazoa; phylum Chordata; class Mammalia; order Chiroptera; family Vespertilionidae; genus Murina; species Murina feae. The sequence goes on along the minus strand of PVJC01036646.1, from coordinate 11,292 downwards.
ACAAAAAAATGCTAAAAGAGTTCATCACCACTAAACCAGTATTATATGAAACCAGGGGCCCGGTGCACAAAAATTTGTGCACTCAGGAGGTCCCTCAGCCCGGCCTGTGGCCTCTCACAGTCTGGGACCCCTCTAGGGATGTCCACTTGCTGGTGTGCCTGGTCAGCCTGGGTGAGGGGCTGATGGCTGTTTGCAGGCTCGCCAAGTCCCCGAGTGTGGACCCTCACCCCATTTGGGTGTGGCCAGCCTGGGTGACAGGCTGAGGGCCATTTTCAGGCTGCCCACAGCCCCTTCAGGGTTCAAGTCCCTACTGGGGTACATGGCCAGCCTGGTTGCGGGACTGATGGCTGTTTGCAGGCTGGCCACACCCCTCAGTGTGGACCCTCACTCTATTTGGGTGTGGCCAGCCTGGATGATGGGCTGAGGGCTGTTTTCAGGCTGCCCACAGCCCCTTCAGGTTTTGGGTCCCTACTGGGGTACCTGGCCAGCCTGGGTGAGGGGCTGATGGCTGTTTGCAGGCTGGCCAAGCCCCCCAGTGGAGCCCCTCACCCCACTAGTGTGTGGCCAGCCTGGGTGTGAGCCTGAGGGCCATTTTCAGGCTTTCAGGCTGCCCACAACTCCCATTGACCCAATGTCCCAGCAAGGCTGGCTGGAAGCAGGTTTCAGGGATTTATTTATCTTCTATAATTAATAATGTTCCTTTAAGCCAAGGCCTAGGCAGGTAGGCTTCAGCTCCGTGGCTTCTATAATTGAAAGAATGTTGCCTTAGTAGACTCTAGATAGGCAGTTTCCTCCATCGCTGGTGCAACAGAAGGCTGCTATCTGCTTCAGCACCGAGGCTTCTATAATTGAGAAAATGTTGCAAGTATGTTGCCTGGAGCTGGGAAAAGCCCAGCTGGCCGGCCAGCAGACAGTTTACTCCTGGTGCAAGGGAAGCTACCTGTTTACTCAGCTCCGTGACTGCCAGCCTCCATCTTGGCTGGGTTAATTTGCATACAGCCACTCTGATTGGCTGGTGGGCGTGGCTTAGGCATCCTGTAGAAATGGTCAATTTAAATATTACTCTTTTATTAGCTTAGATGCTGAAGGGTATTCTTTAAGAAGAGGAAGAAGAAGAAAAAATAAAGACAAAAAACATGAACAACAAAATGGCAACAAATACATATCTATCAACAATTGAATCTAAAAACTAAAAAATTAAAAATCTAATGAACAGAATACATTATTGAATAAAATAGAATCAGAAGCATGGCAATCAGAGGGAAGAGGGTGTTGGGGGGTGGGAAGAGATTAAACAAAGATCTTATATGCATGTATGCATTACCTATGAACACAAACAATAGAGTGGCAAAGGCCTGGGGTGGGGTGGGTACCAGGCGTAGGGAAGTTATAGGGGGAAAAAAGAGAGATAGCTGTAATAATGTCAACAATAAAGATTTTTAAAAAGCTTCAATTAAATAGTAGACTGTATGATGGTAGATTGAACACCTACCTAGCAAAGATAATCAAATTTCCCATTTATTGTTTTATTTTCACTTGTGTATCTTGTAAAGAGGGTAATGGACACAATGTTTTAATCTTTTTGCTTATCTCAGTCAGAAACACAGCCCATTCCTCTCAACCCTCCCTTGAATGACTGGTTTAAGTCAACACTCCTCTTTGTGATGTTGACACTTAGTCCTCTTCTGACGGAGCTGTATTGATGCAGTTGTCATGTTCCAGCAGCGTAAGTCACTCACTTGGCAGATTTACAATGTTCTAACTTTTTGAAGTTCTGAAACTTATAATTAGACTATGCACTCAATTTTTACACAAACAGTTCAGCATGGAAGTTTCTGCTTAAATACACTTTGACACACTACTTCTTGGCAGGTTCCAATTATACTTTATTGACTGGAGTTGCCAACATTGGAGAAAGCACACACCACTTTCTGAGCTGTGACTTTGTTATTGACCATGATGGCCAACACTGTGGTTTAGTTCCCTGTGTCTTTGGACTATTATTGTTCACAGCTGGAAGGGAATTATTCACTTTTGTCAATTTTTGCCTCTTTTAAGATGACTTTGTTACTGTTGATTTCTTTAACGGTCTGAATTTGAAATAATAGCAGGATTCTACCAAATGGCCATTGAAAATGATTTTTCATTAGTGCTCAGCAAAGCCATTTAGGGAAAATGAGAGCACTTTATAATTGTCCATTTCCCTCTTTTAGGCTCTGAAAGGTTATTTTCAGTTTCAATGGAGAAAAATCAGGATCAAACCCTACAAAGTGCCTTTGAAATCAGTGTTGCCTTATTCAAATATCCCTTAATGATAAAAAATTGCAAAATCTTCTGCAAAAATATGAAGATTTTCTATGTCTTTATATATTTTAAAACATGAGAACCTTTCCCCCTTCTGAATATACATGGTAACATGGAACTCCTAAGGAACTGTCAATGCAATTCAGGGTTCTTAAACATTCTATGCTATAATTCCCCTTGCTTTATATCACTACTCCAAGCATGACTCTCTAATACATGGACAACTGATTTGAAATCAGGAGATGTTCTGGCAAAAGAAAAATAGATTAATTTCTATAATAAATTAAGATAAATCTAGGTCAATATTAAGATAACCTAACTAATAATATCTGCCAATGCATTTAACTGTAATGTTTTTTCCCCTCAGATAAGTAACTTACTATCGTTTTGCTAACATGCTTTGAAGCCCCAACCTCTCCCTTCACTGCTTTAAGACAATTCTAGAGAAATGAATTTACTGAGTTTTCTGGAAGGGTATTGACCAAAATGGCCTTAATGTTCTCCCTCAGCTTGACTAAATTTTAGACAAGTTTTAATTTATTTTTCCTGCCTAGACTAGTCTTCCCTGGCTTCCCTTTTCTTAGAGACTTTACTTTAGAAAACTTTCAATTGCAAATTCTTTCTCTCCCCCTTTGAGATGTAAATCATCTCCCAGCCTCTTGCCAATTTTACAACCCAAGAGTATCTTTCTCAGGGACTTGGGAGTCATCCCTTTGAAATGTAATCATCAAGAAAGACAGGACTTCAATGTCCAAGTCACTGTGAGAGGATAGGATGCTAATTTCAATAAGCACCAATTACAAATACAGACGGTCTAACCACATTGATCAGCTAACCCCCCCGCCCCCCCCGCCCCTCCCTCCCCCCCCACACACACACCACCACCACCAGCAACAACCTCTTTCCGTACTTTTCCACTAACTCACCCCGGGGCTTAAAAATCCTTTTGCCTTTTGTTACAATGGAGCGGAGTTCAATTTCTCTTCTTTACTGCACTAGTCTCTCACCCACATTGCAACATTCTTGAATAAAATCTTCCTTGCCTGCTTAACTCCATCTGGAGCAATTTCTGGTTGACAATTCATTTACTTTGACTTACTAAGAAATAGTTTTGAATAGAATCATCTGTTGTTTTTTCCCCCTCATGTATGTTACTTTTTAATCTATTGGCCTATTTTGGCCCTGTTTTGAATTTTCTGGGGGTTCTTTTCATTGTGCTCTGAAATGCACAATAATAGGAGAATGCTATGGTATTTAACTAAATCTGTTTAAATATGACTATATTTTAACTCATTAGGTTATAACTATAATTCTACATTCAATATTAACAAAGACCTACATTTATATAAGACTTTAGAGTATATACATGATTTTGAACAATTCTTCTTGAATTTATAAAAATAATCTGAAGGTATTGTGAATGATATTCATAATAATATACATACAAACATATTTTAAAGAAAAGTCTAATTATATTGTTTTAATTATATATAGTGATATATATGCTAGAGATTAATTATTGGTAATAAAAATAATACCAGGTAAAAGTGATGTGTAGCGTGCTCTATGCTAAATACTTTACACTCATTTCTCATGTAACCCTTAAAAGAACCTCTGAGAAAAGAACTTTTCAAGTAAGGAAACTGAGGCTAAGAGAGCTCAAGGTGTTCAATAAATGTTTGCTGGATTGAATTGTGATGAATTAGGTTGTCCTCTGGGTAGTAAATATATTTCTCTGCCTATTTCTTCTTTCTAAACTGGGTAATATACCTGTTTTAATGAGGTCAGAAACCCTTCACCCATGGTCATTCTCAGAAATGGCAGCATTTACCTGAAGGAGACAATTACCCAGCATGGAGTAGCACTGGGCCTCCTACAAGAAGCTGTGAGAGTCCCTAGCAGCTTCTTATCAGCTTATCTCTCCTTCCTCAGCTCAGGAGTCTGGATGTACACTGTGAACAGCTGCAGGGTCCCACCCCAGAAGACACTCTTTGGGACTCAGCCAAGTGATCCTTTGTGAAACTGTTTGGCAGGTTGCTCTGAAATTCATTTTGTTGCAAAGCACTATGTAAATGCAAAGTGATTATCTTTCTTATGATAACTGAATTCATGTACCCTTTAAGTTTCTACCAAGCCTATTTTGTAGACATTTTATGATGATACTCCATCATCAGCATCTTTTTTTAGTCCTGTCATTTCTAAGGGCTCAACTCTAACTGTCCAACTCTAAATAAAATTGTACTTGTGGTAAGACATCTCCTTTTATACAGGTATACCCCAGAGATATTGCAAGTTTGGTTCCAAACCACTGTAATAAAGCAGATATCACAATAATGTGAGTCACACAAATTTTTGGGTTTCCTAGTGCATATAAAAATTATACTACACTATAGTTTATTAAGTGTGCAACAGCATATGTCTAAAAATGTGCGCACCTTAATTAAATTCTTTAAGGCTAAAAATGCTAGCCATCATTTGAGCCTTCAGCAAATCATAATCTTTATGCAGGTGGAGGTCCTGCCTTCATGTTAATGGCTTCTGATGCTCAAGATGGTGGTTGCTGGAGGTTGAGTGGCTATGACTATCTTCAAAATAAGACAGTGAAGTTTGCAGCATTGATGGTCTCTTCCTTTCCTGAATGATTTCTCTGTAGCATGTGATGGTGTTTGATAGCATTTTACCCACAGGAAAACTGCTTGCAAAACTGGAATTAATGTTCTCAAATCCTGCTACTGCTTTATTAATTAAGTTTATGTAATATTGTTAATCCTTTGTTGTCATTTCAAGTCTTCACATCATCTTCACCAGGAGTAGATTTCACTTCAAGAAATCACTTTTTATTTGCTCCTCTATAAGAAGCAACTCCTCAACCATTACAGTTTTATTGGGAGATTGCAGCAATCCAGTCTCATCGTCAAGTTCCACTGCTAATTCTAGTTCTCTTCTTATTTGCACCACATCTGCAGTTACTTCCTCCACTGAAGTCTTGAACCCATCAATGCCATCCATGAAGGTTAAAAATCAGTCTTCCAGACACCTGCTAATGTTGATATTTTGACCTCTTCGTATGAACCACAAATGTTCTTAATCACTTCTGGGGTCGTGAATCTTATCAAAAAGAATTTCAATTTACTTGGCCCAGATACAACAGAGGCCTCACTACCTATGGTGGCTACAGCCTTACAAAACTTATTTTTAAATAATAAAACTGGAAAGGCAAAATTACTCATTGATGTATGGGCTGCGGAAAGGATCTGTGTTTGCAGGCATGAACACATTGATTTCATTTTACATCTTCATCAGAGCTCTTGGAAGACCAGATACAAAATAAGCAGTGATATTTTAAAAGTGATTTTTTTTTCTTTTTTCTGAGCAGTAGGTCTCAACAGTGGGTTTAAAATAATCAGTAAACAATGTTGTAAACAGATGTGCTGTCATCCAGGCTTTCTTGTTCCATTTATAGACACAGGCAGAGTAGATTTAGCCTAAGTCTTAAAGGCTTCAGGAGTTTTGGAATGGTAAATAAACACTGGCTTCAACTTAAAGTCACCAGCTGTATTAACTCCTAACAAGAGAGGCAGCTTTTCATTTGAAGCTTTGAAGCCAGGTATTGACTTCTCTTCTCCAGCTATGGAAGCCCTAGATGGCATCTTCTTCCAGTAAAAGGCTATTTCATCTACACTGAGTATCTGTTGTTTAGTGTGGCACCTTCATTGATGATCTCAGTGAGATCTTCTGGATAACTTCCAGTAGCTTTTATATCAGCTCTTGTTGCTTCACCTGGTGCTTTTATGTTATAAAGGTGGCTTCTTTCCTTAAACCTCATGAACTAACCTATGTTAGTGCTAAAGTTTTCTTCAGCAGTTTCTTTACCTCACTCAGAATTCAGAGAGTTAAAGAGAGCTAGGCCTTGGCTCCCGGGAATGCTGTGGTGGCTTGATCTCTCCAGGCCACTAAAACCTCCTCCTGATAAGCAACAAGGCTGTTTCATTTTCTTGTCATTAGTGTGCTACTCCAGAGAACACACTATCAACTATGCTCTTGAGTTTATTTACGCCCACTGTATTCATATGGTGGAAGTACCACACAATAGCATGCTACTGCACATCTCTTTCAATGTCCAAGTTCAGCAACGTCACATTGCTTCAAGATGCTATGGATTACAGAATTCGGCAGACTCTAGAAATAGGGGCTTTTGCTGTTCAGCATTTCTGGCCACACGACCTGCTCACACAGATTGCCTAGAGCAAGTCACGTGGCCATTCCTGAAATCAATATCGCCCAGAAGTACATTAAACACAGAGCTTGAGATGGAAAAAGGAAAGATGAGGAAGGAAAGGACGCATCGCCATGCTACAGCTCTGATTTTCTCCAATTTCCCCTTATGTTTCACTCCACTCCTCGATTAAGCCACGGGAACCCTGCCGCATCCCGTTTACCAGCAGCAGTTATGGAATACTTCCCCTCTGAAGCAAATGTAGAAGCATTTAAGACAACTCATTTTAGGTATTACCTTTCTTCACTATTCTATTTGCTAATATTTCCTTTTGTGAATAAATAAAGCTCCTCTCTTTCTTTCTCAAAATCCTTAAAACCTTGGTAAATTCTTGAATATGACACACACACACACACACACACACACACTCATTTAGGGACATATCTTTTTAGATTAGTGTGTGTGATAAAGGCTAAGAAAAGAGGTAAAGAGCCTCATTGTTCGGATTTTCAGAGCAGAGTTTCAACTCTTTGCACTCTGGTTACCAAGAACATAGCGGCCCCCAAATTTTCTCCACAAAGTCGCATTATTTTGTATTAAGACTGTCTAAAGTAGCTGCTTAACCAATGGGGTGAGATGCTCAGAAGGAAGCCCAATTTATTCTAACAATATAACGAAAGAAAATCACTCAATTGCTTTGAAAAGATAAAGGAGCAAATATACTTTAGTCTTTTCTTGCACATCAAGGGCATAAATATAGCCTCATATGATGTCATCTGGCATATCAGAATTCACAAAAAACACCTGGTCATTCATTCATTCATCAGAAAACCCAGTGCTAAAAGGTATTATTGAAAAACAACTTTTAAAAAGGAGAAAAAAAAAATAGAGAAGGGAACATGGAACACCCCTTGTCAGGCTACTTAATCTTTTTAAAAATATATATATATATTTTGTTGATTTTTTACAGAGAGGAAGGGAGAGAGATAGAGAGTTAGAAACATCGATGAGAGAGAAACATCGATCAGCTGCCTCCTGCACACCTTCTACTGGGGATGTGCCCGCAACCCAGGCACATGTCCTTGACTGAAATCGAACCCGGGACCTTTCAGTCTGCAGGCTGATGCTCTATCCACTGAGTCAAACGGTCAGGGCAGGCGACTTAATCTTGATCCCCCACTAGGATCTGTGCTTCTCTGTAGATTACAGTTTGAATACACCTCCAAGACAACAGCTGATTTTACTGATGATCAAACTGAGGTTCACCAAACATAGATGATTTTGTCAAAAAGTTAGTGGCTAAGCCCAGGATCAGATATTGGGTTTTGTTCTTCCAAAGTAACATTCCTGCACCTAATTTCTAGATATATAATTTATTTTTGTGTGAAAAATAACAGGCTTGCCAAATTCCACCTAAACAAATATCATAGCCAGACAAATAAAATCCTTAGAGTAAACACACACTTTGCAATCTACACTGGGTCTCTAAACGCTCTTTCATTCTTTTAAATTGTTTCCTGAGACCAGTTGGCATGAACTCCACCAAATCCTAAAACGTTTTGTTTATAGCATCAGCTTCTTACTGTGAACTGAAGTGGTACTTAGCTAATCAGGAGAACAGTTTGCTTTCTCTAACTATTAAATGTTTTTAAAAAATAAAGGTGAAAGGAGACATGAAAGCACTAACCACCGAAGAAAATTATTTTATTGGACTCTTGCACCAATGGATTCCAAACCTCCAGGTTGGATTGTCACTGTGCTTCCCTGGAAAGGAAATTCACTCATCACCGAAAAAGTTTTATTGAAACCAAGTCTGGTAATCTTAAGGAGAGTATGTGGCAAATGAAAATAGTGTTTTCTGAAGAATAAATACTCAAACCACACAATGAAGTATTTGAAATGATCAGAAGCTGTTTCCAATGGAAGCTGCATTCACCACTCAACATTCCTCTGTTCTCTAGTGTGTAGGCACTTTGTGCATCTTGAACTTGTAATTATACAATCACTGTTATGCCATTCCAAGCATTTTAAGGGAAATTACAGTTTGAATCGTAAACACGCAGTTGTGGACTGCACCTTCAAAGTGGCTGGGAAATATGTTAGATTTCAAATACGAAAGTTTCCAGTAAATAATGACAAGCTAGAGTTCCAATGCATTGATTAAAATTATCAGCTTAAAAACTTATAAAAGTAAAATTATTCCTTAATTTTCTTCTGTAAATTTTTCTTAGGCTATCTCAACATGATGAAACCATTCATAGCTATTTGCTTTCTCATTCATCTTTTCTGGGAATGATTACAATATAGACATGTACTAGCTTTTCTGCTTCATATCCCCAGGAGCTACTGTCAAGGTAATTTTTATAAAGTTCATGGACAATTTCCATGAAGTTGGAGGAAAACAGTATTAAGTTAAAATTCCAATTATTCATAAACCATCACTATGTAACTATATTTAAAAATGTATTTGTCTGATTATTTGATAATTTTCCAGTGTCATCACTGAACACTAAACTCCAACACGATGCTTGTTTGCTCACTGGTGCCTAAGAACAATTAAAAACAATTTTCACAAACCCCAGGTTCTTCACACTCGATGTATGAAAAGGATCAGAGGCTCTGAGGCAAGAGAACTTATAGGGAAATGCGTGCCATTAAGAATAGCCGGAGCAGGGGTGTGATGTGGGACGGGCCAGGGGACAGACAAAACAGGGAAGACCAGCAGCAGCCACATAAGAAGGGTTTTGCGTTCTTGTAATACTCTCAAAAATGAGAAGACAACGTTTATGTCACACTCATGCTCTAAGAAATGGGAATCAGGCCAGGAGAGGTTATAACAGAGGTTATAACAGGTTTCCACTGAGAGCCCCACACCTTGTTTACCCTTTGCAAAATGAGAGCTGCGGTAGAGAACCACATGATTTAAGCTTTGACTGAGCATGGTTTATACCTGTCTTCTACCCTGTTAGGTCTCAACATATAGTGTAGAGCTGGGCCCACAGTATACGTATGATAACTACTTGATAAAAGAGTAAAAACGAATGACTGTGTTCATTTAAAAATAGTACTGGGTACTGCAGCAAAGCAATAAACTCAAAGCACAGATTAGGGAAAACAAAACACAGCTATACCATTTAAAAACACCTGCTTTTTTAAACTTCAAGACCAGCAATAGACACCTGGAGTCAGTCTTCCAGAACCAGTATCCCCAGTCACAGCTGTCACACCTTCACTGCACTGTCTGTGCTTCTCTATGCCTTGAAGAACTGCTCATGAGCGCCACCTACTGATTTCCACCACCTCGGAGTTAAGGAAGTAAAATAGAATCCAGATCTCTCTCTTTTTTTTATTAGAATTTGCAATGATTCTTAACCGATTCTGGGGAAAAGAAATGGAAACTGATTTATCAGGACTGAAACAAAAATACACTCTACAGAACAAATAACCAATTCACAATAAATCCACAATACCATCATTTAAAAAGGACTAACCGTATTTAGACATATTAAATTAACTAAGATTAAAACAATTTATTAGACAATAGTACAATTTTTTAAAATCTTATTTTATTGTAGGGGGCATGCAGGAGGCAGCTAATCAACGATTCTCTCTCATCATTGATGTTGCTATCTCTCTTTCCCTCTCCCTTCCTCTCTGAAATTAATAAAAATATATTTTAAAAAATACGAGTTACCTTGAAAATAGATTAGTTCCATGTACTTACTTAAATGTAAAATTTTTAAACATATAATTGTTTTAACTATACTGGATTGCTGTAGCATTTTAAATAAAATGAAGAAACAATGTAAATATTTTACATACAGGATATAACATAAGGTAGCTTATATACTCTGAATTAATTTACTCAATAATAAAAATAAAATTATCTTCTATACATTGTATTTTTAAAACATTTTGACAATTTAGGCCAGAAAAAGTTTTTTGTTCACAATATAATCAAGTAATAGCTACATTGGATTAAAAAAAAACACCCACCAAACACTATGAATTATTTAAAAAATATGTATTCAACTGAATTTTCATAGCATCAATTCACATAGGCACAGTGGTAGTATTTCAGGAACAAACTAAAATTAAATTAGAAATTTTAGTAGATGATACATATTTATTTTTATACTTAGTTGAGAAAATAAATTATTTCATAAAAAAATTAAAACATTTCATGAATTGGAATTTCTTGTTATTACTTTAAAAATGGATTTTCAAGAAAGAATCAGATGCAAGTACATCCATTCACATAAGCTTATACAGATAAGTATTAGTCATCTGCCATGCTATAGTGCAGGTGAGAAGTTTCAATGTTAGCTCCAAGGCTCAGCATTTCAAAATTATGGGTAAGGAATGAATCTAATATAATGCCATTTCTGAGTTCCAATATCTTACTGAAATTGCTCCAAAGCCAGTATTAATTCCACTAATTTGGTTTCATCAAACAAAGAAAAAAAATCAGATGTGCTAAACTGCATGATAATTTTGTAGAATGATCAACTAGAACTCTTTATATTCCCCACGGGGCTCTGAGAGGTGACGTGTTGAGACAAACTATTTGTATTCCTTACACAGGAAAAGAAGCTATCGCATATGATTTTCCAATGGGCCTATTATAATTCTATAATTTCTCTGAATTTCCTATTCACTCCTTTTAAATTCATAGGTGATGATGATACTGTCAACATCAAAGCCAAGGATAGTCTATTCTGAGAATCATGCATTAATATAACTAAAAGTCTATTTAAATAACGACTTCATTT
>PVJC01036645.1:0-17609 GCA_004026665.1 Murina feae | reverse complement strand
GGCCTGCTTGGCGGCTGCTTGACACACACAGGAGGACTGCTCCGAGCCTCAGATGCGGCTGGGGGCAGGTCCCCAGTGGCCACACACACACACACACACACACACACACAAAAGGCGCCTGGCAGATTGGGGCCATCATAGGACATCCACTGAGGGGTCCCAGACTGTGAGAGGGCACAGGCCAGGCTGAGGGACTCCCTCCACCCCGAGTGCACAAATTTTTGTGCACTGGGCTCCTAGTAAAGTTTATAAAATTCTCAGTAATAAGTTTATGTATATAGTGTACATTTTTCACTTGAGCCATTTATTCATCCAACAAACATTATTAAATACTATCTTGAGGAAGGCACTAGGAACATAGGGATAAATGAAACTTGATTTCTACCTCTAAAGTAATAAAAGTCCAGTAATAAAGGCAGACAAATAAACAAATTGTAAGGGCACATAGTGAAAGGCATAACAGAGGGGCACAGGGTGCTATAGCTCTGCAAAAAATAGAGCAAACCACTTTACATAGTAATGTTTATTTTAACTGATCTTCAAAGATGGCTGGTATCATATTCTCTTTCCCTATACATGTTGTGCTATCCTTCAATAGGTAAAGAGTCTTTCCCTCCCTGAATTGTTAGGGTTCTCCAGAGAAACAGAACCAATATATAAAAACCTCTTAGTGATAGATATCCATGTCTCTTTATCTATGTATCTATCTATGTATCTATCTAACATCATTTACCTACCTACTTACTTATCTTATAACCTAACATATTCATGGATTCTGGGCATCAGGACATGGACAGCTTTGGAGGAAATATTTTGCCTAAAACAAAGGATAAATCTGGCAAAGTTGGATTTATCATGGAAGAAATATTGAACTATGTTGATTTTCATATAGTCAGAAGTTGTACCCTTGCCTCAATTTATGTATACAAACACACGCAACTGCAATTCTACTAAAATAAATTATTTTGGGGTATCAAAAAGAAGAAATCCTCTTAGATAATTCTGATTGCTGAGTGAAGGGTTTTGTAATGAAGTCATGAAAGGGAATCTAGTTTTCAACTGGGCTCACAGGATGATCAGAGAAGCTGACTATGTAGTTCAAATTATTTGAGCATCAAAAATTCTGATTGGATGACTTGTGGTCCATTTTGTTTAAAAAACCTCAGAACTTTTTTTTTTTTAAGCATAACAGCACCTATTCTCTCTTGTTGGATGCCTATCTCAAAAAAATGGACTTTGGAATAACTCTGAAACTCTTAGTTACTGTCACAGTGCAGGCTAACGACAGGAAGTTCCTGCTTGTCAAGGCCTAAGTTATAAATCATAAACCGTATCTTGGAAATGATTGAAATTTTTAAAGACTTCTTATAGAATACCTTTTATGAATCCTGAGTGGCCAATTTGAACAAGTTGCAATGAAAAAACTGTGCTATTCCAGTTGGTACAAATTTGTTTTACTAAAAAGAGGGTTAGCTATGGATGAAAAAAAAAGAAAAACATTTGTTTTATACGATCACCAGAATTTGGAACATTATAAATGCTAGATACCACTACTATTTTGATGAAAATATCAATTAGCTTCCTATTGTCAGTTTTAGTTAGTCACACATAATTAATTCTTGCCTCATCAAAGCTTGAGTCAGTAGCCTGCTTGCAGGAAGTCATCAGCCCCTGGACCATTTTGAAAATGCTGATGTAGTTCTTTGGCACAGTCTGACAGGTATCTGCTTATGGTGGTAGTGACAGTTACACTGGGAATCCTGGAAACATCAACCCATTTACTCCAATACTGAAGGTCAACAATGGCTAAAATGCTTCTTTACTGAAACTATTAACCAGTTGATGCTTCCTCCAAAAAACATAATTTCTTTCTTATACTTTATATAGCATAGCTTTTTGGCCAAGATGAACAGGGGGCAAAGCATATTCCACTCACTGATAGTAAGACTGAATGGTGTTGACTAATTTTATAATAGTCACAAAATATATGAAAACTCCTTTCTGAGAATAATTCAAAATACATTAGAGAGAATCAAGGTAATGATTACCCACAGTATGAAGGCACTGAAAAACCTGCACATCTTCTGAGCCATCTAGTCAAATGTATGTAATATGTGCCAGCAGCTGGGAAGAGTATTACAAGTGTAGAAACAAAATACTTCACAGAAGCTATTTATTCTACCAGCCCTGTGCCAGGCTTTGCACATGAACATAAGAATGCTTCTATTTGTCCTGAGTCCAGAGAGCATATATGATAGCATGTTCATATTAATAACATCTTACTACAATGTGATCCAGAGGAAGTTCAGCTTCTGTATTGATTTGACAGCTCTATCTGTACTGTAGTTGTTAGTTTGACAAATAGAGTGGCTCTCTCTCTCACACACAATAGTGTTGATCTAATTAACATACTGTTCATACCAAACCTATTTAATTATTTCTAGCCACCCCTCTTTTAGAAAGTAAATGAGAAATTTTATTCCACAGGAGAGCAAGGGTATAAAAGGTATCTGAACAGTTTGACAGTTGTGAATTTGGTATCCGAACTTGGGAAAGTCAATACCAAAAAGATTGATGAGAGGGATTTACCATTATGTCAACATATGAGCATCAATCATAGGTAAATTATCACAGTCTCGATTACTATTAGAGTAAAAATATATTAAAATGACATTAAAAAGAAGAAAGAAATGACATTGCAGAAGGTAACATAGTAATGTAACTTTAGTTCTTTCAGAATTGGTAAACATTTATTATTTATTGTCAAATAATTCATAAGCATGATGAAAACTTAGCTGGATCTCAGGTGAAAGAATTCTGATAAGTTAATGCAACTCTGCTATCTGGGCAGAATACAGAGAATAATTCATTATCTCTTTTTAAGAAAAGATTTAATACTTCAAGGCCAATTTTGAGTGATCAGTCCTCTATTCTTTATTAAAAAAAGCTTTATTAATCCAATGACTTGGATATAAGTTTACACAAACTACCATAAACATATGGTTCATGACAAATTAAAGCTTTCAACCTTTGCTTTAAAATACTAACTTCTCAGCATATTACAAGATGATACATTTAACTTGTTGAGCTTTCCACTTTAATTAGAGAAATTACTCATTTATTAACTTAGTTTAATACTAGCCTAAGGCCTTAAAGTCAATTAAGGATCTTGGAAATTATATTTAAATTGCTTCTACAGAGCAACACAATCAAAATTGATATTAAATATTTGTCGGAGAGATAACCTTTCACAATGTTATCAAGATAGGGTAGGTGGAGTAACTTAAGTTCACATGATTTAGAGCACTGCCTCCAGTTCACAAAGCAATATCTTTTAAAATATTAATAATTCAATTAGTTTAACACATATGTTTGTATTCTCATAAACTTGAATAATTTATGAGAATAACAATCAATCTTTCCCATAAAAGTAGCATAGGAAACTTAGCTAACTCTAAATGATCAGACTAGCCATAAAAAATTATACCCAAACCTTACATGAAATATGTTTACTGTGATAAATTGCAAAAATGACCAGAAATTCTTCTACCCTTTTCCTCTCCTGCCCTTGGTAATATGACTTTGCAGCTTTATATCAAGAGGTGGAATGCTTTTTTCTACATCTTGAATCTGGGCTTGGTTATGAGATTTCTTTGGATAAAAGGATGTTATCAAAGGGGACTTAAACTGAGCCTGGAAAAGGATGCACATTGAGTCTTTACCTTGTTGCTCTTGGAAATCTTGTCACAACTGAACGAGTCCATGCTAATGAGCTGAAGGATGAGAGACCTGTGGCATGTGGACAAGCTCAGGCTCGCCTATTGCATGAAGATAGCTCATCTCCATCACCCCAGGTGATGTTGAGCCAACTGCCTGAGGCCATCTTAGACCATCCAGCTCAGCTTACACAGCCCAGACAAACTGCTCAGCTAATTCATTGTTTCAGACGAAATAATAAAATTATCGTTGAAACCACTAACTTTTAAGAGATTATTACTTTTAAAATTTTATTTTTCAATTACAGTTTACATTCAATACTATTTTGTATCACTTTCAGGTATACAACACAGTGGTTAGACAATCATATACTTTACCAGTGGCCCTATGCACAGATTCATGCACATTGAAAGGAAAATAATTAGAAGAAATATTTTAATATTGCTATTTGCCCTTTCTCCCTCAGCACCTGGGGGCAGGGAGGCAGCCTCACCCCCATTGCCACTGCTGGTCACCTTCGGTGGGGCGATTGCTCCATTCCCACCCGCCTTGGCCTGGCACCACCCACTCACCTGCTCTACCATCCTGTCATGGTCCTGCTGTCATCAGGGCCCATCTGGCCAGCAGCACCTCCACTGCTGCCCGCTGCCAGCACCGTGTCACCAATGCCTGCCATGTTCCGCACCGCCCCTGGTGGTCAGTGCACATCAGCTGAACTCCAGGTCTCTGTTAAACTCCCAGTTGAACGACTGCCCAAGGGACAATTTGCATATTAGGCTTTTATTATATAGAATGAAGTATCCTCTCCCAAAATTTCCAATACGCATCTGGCACCATACATAGTTATTACAATAGTATTGACTCTATTCACTAAGCTGTACTTTACATCCCATGGCTATTTAGTAATAACTACCAATTTGTATTTCCTAATCCCTTCACCTTTTTCACCCAAACCCCCAATACCCCTCTCCTCTGTCTATTCTCTGCATCTATGAGGCTGTTTCAATTTTGTTTATTCATTTATTTTGTTCTTTAGATTCCAAGTGTATGTGAAATCATGTGATATTTGCCTTTGTACTAGTATGTCCAATTTATTTCAGTTAGCATAATTCCTTTCAGGTCCATCTATGTTGTTGCAAATGGTAAGATTTCATTATTTTTTATGACCTAGTAATATTCCCTTATATATATGTATCACTTCTTTTTATTCCCTTGTCTATTGATGGGCACATGGGTTTCTTCCATAGTTTGCTTATCCTATCTAATAAAATAGTAATATGCAAATTGACCATCACAAGATGGCTTCCCCCATGTGGTCACAGATGGCTTCCCCCATGTGGCCAAAGATGGATGCTCCCATGTGGTCAAAGATGGCCACCACAAGATGGCCTGCAGGGAAGGACAGTTGAGGGAGACCAGGCTGGCAGAGGAGGGTAGTTGGGGGGGACTCAGGCCTGCAGGGGAGGGCAGTTGGGAGGGACCCAGGCCTACAGGAGAGGACAGTTGGGGGGAACCATCCTGGCAGGGGGAGGACAGTCAGGGGCAATCAAGCTGGCACAGGAGCAGTTAGGCATTGGTCAGGCTGGCAGGGGAGTGGTTAGGGGCAATTGGCAGGTGAGAGGTCAGGAGCCAGCAGTCCTGGACTGTGAAAGGGATGTCTGGTGGGATTGGGCCTAAATGGGCAGTCAGACATCCCTCAAGGGGTCCCAGATAGAAAGGGTGCAGGTTGGGCTGAGAGACACCACCCCCATCCCCATTCCCACTCCATGCACAAATTTTGTGCACCAGGCCTCTAGTTGTAAATAATGCTGTAATGATCACAGGGGTGCATATTTTTTTTGAATTAGTGTTTTGGTTTTCTTTGAATATATACTCATAGTGGAATTGCTGGATCATAAGGCTGTTCCATTTTCAGTTTTTTGAGGAACCTCCATATTGTTTGCCATAATGACCACACTAATCTTCATTCCTACCAATAGTACATGTGGGTTCCTTTTTTCTCCACACCCTTGCCAATAACTGCTTATGAATTTATTGATGATAGTCATTCTGACAGGTGTGATGTAATATCTCATGGTGGTTTTAAGTTGCATTTCTCTGATTATTAGTGATATTGAGCATCTTTTCTTATGTCTGTTGACCATCTGCATGTCCTTTTCAGAGAAATATCTATTCAGGTTCTCTGCTCATTTTTTAATTGACTTTTTGTTGTTGTTAAGCTGTATGACTTCTTTATAAATTTTGGATAATTACCCCTTATCAAGTGTATCATTGGTGAGTATGTTCTCCCATTCAGTAGGTTGTCTTTTCATTTTGCTGATGGTTTCCTTTGCTGTGCAAAATATTTTTAGTTTGATGTAGTCCCATTTGTTAATGTTGTTGTTTGCTCCCCTTGATGTAACAGAAAATATTTCTAAGAGAAATGTCAGTTTTACTGCCTATGTTTTATTACAGGAGTTTTAAGATTTTGAGTCTTAAATTTAAGCTTTTAATTCATTTTGATTTTATTCTTGCATCTGGTGTAAGAAGTGGTTTAGTTTCTTTTTTCTTTTCTTTTTTTGGATGCATCTGTTCAATTTGGATGTATTTTTCCCAACACTATTGATTGAAAAAACTTTCTTTACCTCATTGTATGTTCTTGCCTCCTTTGTCATAGATTTATTGAACATATATGTGTGGGTTTACTTCTATGCTCTCTATTCTGTTCCTTTGATCTATGTGTCTGTTTTTATGCCAGTACCATGCTGTTTTGATTACTAAGGCCTTGTAGTATAGTTTAAGATAAACTAGTATAATTCCTCCAACCTTGTTCTCTTTCTCAAAATTGCTATGTCTATTTGGAGTCTTTTGTTGAAACCACTAACTTTTGAGGTGGCTGTGTGATGTGTTAACATCTAACTGATATACTCATTGTAATAAGTTTGAAGAGAAGATGCATAGTTCCTTTAAGCCAAAATTAAGAAGCCACTCTAATTCATTGAAATATTTACCTTAATTAAAATAAATATTACACAATGAGGATATATAATTATAATTTTTCTATCTGTATTTATCAAGTCTTAAGTATTTTAAAGAAGTTTTAATTATTCTCATCTAATGACTATTAGTTATCAGCATAATAATTTTTAAGTATTATTTCATGTCTTGAAATTACCCTTTAACATCATAGTTTGACTTTTTCTAAATATGCAGAAAGGATTCTTTTTTCATTGATGGATAGCACATTAAAAGCATACAAATTTAGTTTTTTTTTATTTACTTTAAATTTAAGAAATCATATAAAATAGTTTATTCACCCTCTTTTGAAGAAAACAAAGGTATATCCATTCATTTCTCAGTCAGGAAATATTTAATATTAATACAATAAAAGAATTTTATCAAACTTTTGGTTAGGGTAGGGAACTTTTGTATTATCTCTTATGTCCACAATATGTCATTTTTATTAACATTAAACATTGCATATTTAGACTGTATTAGAGTGTATAAGCTAGTGAACTAGAAGTTTGAAGTTTATGAAAAAGAATATTCCTATCTATTTTTCTACATAAAAGAGAGAAAATTATAGCCTTTTACAGATTTTTTGCATAGTAATTAACACAAGATCATGAAGCTTCATTTAAGCCAATAAACATTCTCATGACATCAAAGCAGTACTCTTTGCTCTCTAAACCATACTAAATATGCTTTTATTTCTTTAATTATTTGTAAATCTTTCCATCTTTTTTGACAATAGGACTACCTGTTCTAATTAGTATCATTATAGCACATGAAAATGAGATACTTGTGATATATAAACTTTTAAGAATTATTCCCAAAGAAAATGACATTAAATGAAAGGAAGTACAATTATAGACCTTAGATTGCACAAAGTTACTTCTCCTTCTGATAGGGTAACTGTCCTTAGTAACAAGCAATAATGTACAGAAAATAGTTAGCACTAGACAATTTAAGATGAATTGATTACAGGAAGGGAAAGGTAGGAACTAAAAATGATTTCCATGCTCTTAACTTTAACAACCTAGAGGAGAATTTTGCTTTTATGTATGGGAAGGAAAAATAGAGGGGGAAAAAAGACTTAAGAGAAGAGGAAAATGAAGAGTCAGTTTTGGACATGCCACATTTAAAATGGTTGTGATGCATCCAAATAGAGACATGAGGTAGGAAGATGGCTCTATGAGTCGGGTCTCAGAGGAAAGTTCAGGGCTATATAAAGTTGGAAGACTTAATAAAACTAGTGGAATGAATGAGATAACCCATGGAAAGAGTTTAGGGAGGGGCCATGACGAGGCTTTCAACTGAGCCCTAAGAAACAATTTGACATGAACTCACAGAGGCCAAGTGTTTGTCCTTAAGACACTGACATACTCAAAGGGACTCTATAAGAGATGAGAAATATGTACTAGGATCAGCCAAGAATAATATGTTTATTACAAGAGTAAAAAGCCAGGAACAATTTACTTGTCTAAGCTGGAAGACAATTGAGTAAATTATGAACATCCTTATGACGTATTTTAATAAAGTGCAAAAATCTCATATTAGTACAATGTTTTGGCGTAGGTAATTGTTGATAACAGTAAGAGGGATAAGCGGACTATAAAACCTTTATTTACAATAAAAGGCTATAAAAATAAATAAAAACATAAAATAAAAGAGAACAATACATAAGAATGGTTGTTCCTTGGAAGTTTGAATACAGATATTTCTGTGCTGCTTTTTCTTTGTGTTTTGGTAAAGGTTTACTACATTGAATGTAATCATGCTTGGGGAAAAATTATCTGAAGAGTTAAATTTTTTCCAGTTTTAATTCCTAATATAGTAAATATCAATAGATATAATCCATATAATGTTACTCTGGGATCCTCAATAATTTTTAACAATTTAAAGGGCTCTTAGGGTCAAAAGTCTGTATCAGAATATTTACTTAAAATATTTTTAAGCTCTGTGCTTATTAGGAAAACAGTATTAATTAAAAACTATCACATTCCAGTGCTTCACATCTTTATATATGTGAACATTTTTTACTTAATGTTTTTATAACTGTGACCAAGAAAAGACCCCATATTGCAATGAAATTTATCTTACCTACAGATCCCATGTTTCAATATTTAATTATCCTTTCCAAGAATTAATTTAAATCTTACATAAATGTATCCTTATTTTCCTACAGAATATTTCAGCAACAGAAAGCAATTTTCTAATGTAAGTTAGAACACTCCTCATCTTTATTACTAATTTAAATCATATTTTTTGAAGTTAAAGACGCATATTGTTTAAGGAGAGTTAGATGCTTTCCCATTGCTATGGTGGCACGCTTAAAATATATGCTAATATTACCGCGAGAATCATTATTGGGTTTCTCTGTACAGCGTTGAAAGGAAAAACAATTAAAACTGCTTTAGAGAATCCATAATTCATGAGGGAACAGTCTACCCCTACTAGACTCTGTCTTAAAAAATCCTAGTGAGACAAGAGGGAGCCTCCTGAATCTCTCCCAGGGGAGAAGCCCTTTGCTCGACTTTATGAGGGGGTTCATTTCAAGCTGCCCGGGGGCTTCCAAAATAGCTGTCTTTCTTTTCTTAATCCGTCTTCTCCAGTTTAAAAGTAGAAATGAAGCTTTCACAAGAAGCCATCTGTAAAAGCCAGCAAGTAAGTGACTAAGTACCCTCGGTATACCTTCTGCATCTTTGCGATTCACCAGCACAGCACCTAGCATGGTGCCCTCCACCCTGAAAGAACCCGTCTATAGACAGTGTTTAGACATTCCATCCCCACCTTACATGGGAGATGTTCCATCCCGCCAGCTCTGCCTCTTAAACCTCCCACATGCTTGAAACCTGGGTCGCCTAAACGACTTCCAGGCCTGCTGCCACATCCTATTTTTAATAGGAATCTCTAAAGTGAACTATAATTTGAAACTACGTAATCAGGGACACTGTGGGATTCTCAGCTTTAGGCAATATGTTCGGTCGGGGAAAAGGAAGCTCTGGCAATCAGAGACCCAGATCCTTTCACCAGCTGTGCGCCCCACTTGTCCTATAATTTCAATCAAGTCCCTCTCGCAGCCGTTGTCTGTCTGTTTCACTAGTGGAATCTACAGAAGTCCTAGCCTGCCTGCCTCCCTCACAATGATCTGGCAAGGATTAAGGAGATAAAGACTGCAGAAATATTTTGTCCCCTTGGGGAAAGACACTTGGAAAATAAAAGTATTAAAGAAAAATCTCTGGAGATGGCTTTCAAGAACTCACATTTCTATGCCTCATGCCGGATGCCTGTCTTCTGGCAATTAGATCATTACTGCTTTTCTCCTACAATGAAAACAATATCCCTTGCCCCCCCCCCCCCCCCCAAAAAAAAATCTCCTTTGAAATTGAACAAAGAAAGTACCTTTTTTCTTTAATTTCTTTTGTGCACAGTGTACTTCCTGAGTGTAAGCATATTGTATTATATGAGTTGGCAGCTTTACCCTCAAACACACTCACATCTGTTGACTGGAACTCAGTTTTACACACCTAATTGCACATTGTTTAATTGCCTGTCGCTGCCAGTAACATAAATGTATTATATCTTTATATTATTAAGCTTCTGTATACGTTTGTATATATCTATAAACATGTAACGACTCTGCTTTTATTGAGTTCTTGCGCTACAAATGAACACACACACAATTGATCCCCTCTGTGCATTTTAAGAGACATAAACCCCCTCAGGTTTCTGTTTAAAATCATGCCCACAGGCAAAGACTGAGGGGCATGCCTGCTACGATTTCACCTTCACATACTTCAAAAGGATGTGAGCATGTTTGGGTTTGGGGAATGGATAATGCAGGGAAAACAGGGCTAGGAAGGAAATTCTTTGTGAATGTAAACTATTCCCTGTGTATTCGTCAGCATCCACATTTCAGAATTCTGTCCTTTCATACATACGGTTCTTCCATTTAAAATGCTCGGCTTCGACGATATTTTATCATGGCCTAATTTGATATTATTCAATCACCAAAGCCTAGGAACTCTTTCTCCCATCTCTTGAAAAATGGATCAATTGCTCCTAACTCCACACTAAAGCTAAGGAAAGCTTTTGGGAAAGTTGCAAAGTATTGGAAAAATGGGATTTAGCATAAAAATGCCTTCCCTATAAATCACAAAAATGCCTTCTGTGATAGTCTGTGATGAGGGAGCCTTGCCGGCTGTGTTGTATTGACTTGTGGAATTCCAACAACTCTTTCTGAATTGGAGAGATAATTGCTCCGATAGAGTTCATACACCTGCAATCCATCTGGTAAAAAAATCCTAAATGAACGTCACTGGAAAGTGAGGTCTCTATATATGGAGGTCTGCTGCTTTGCAACATGGAAAGTTTCTAGTCTGAAAACCATCAATTTCTAAATCGAAAGCAATGTGTTAGCCTGCAGGGCCCCCTCCATGCCAGCTAAAACACATGTAGCATTTGTTTCTGGTGTGTGATCTACTGAGGAAAAATAGCTCCTTTTCTTCCTTTCTCATTTAAAGATTGAAGGTTAAGAAAAATAGAACTTTTGCTTTTGGTTCGAGATTTATAGTACATTTTAATGTTGAATAAATGTGCATGCTTTCTTTATAGGTGCTTGGTAGAGTATCCACACAGAAATGCTGCCATGACTCATACCACACTACTAGTATGTTCTACTATTGCAAAGTGGCATTATTTTAATAGGAGAGGATATAATAAAACTCTATTAAGGTAGAATGAACTATATAGACAAACATTCAACTTAACATTAATGGCCCAGACAGAAACCAAACCCTAAACACTAAAGTAACTATGAAATTCATATTTATTTATCAACTATGAAATGAAATCTATAGCTATTATTCGAATTTTTTAGTTTTAAATGCATTTCAAAACTGAATCCTTTATGTAAATTCATATCCCCCTCCCCCAAAGAAAAACCTATATGTCTAGAAACACATCAGTTAAATTAAACCTTTCCCTCACCCCAAATTAGGACTAAATCATGTGTATTTTAAAAGAATTTAAATTCTCTAAACATTTCCTATTATTTCTATTAATAAGAAACATCCTATCTAATAAAAGAGTAATATGCAAATTAGGTCTCACTCCACCACAAAGATGGCCTCCCCCATAGCCACAAGATGGCGATGCCCAGTCCAGCTGAGCCCCGTCACTAAAGTGGTCAGGCCTGTTAGCCAGGCAGGTGGTGGGGGAGGCGTGGGGCCCTGAGGGGCGGAACAGGAGATCAGAGGGGCCTGGGGGTCCCCTTCCCAGGCCAGAGGCCTTTGCCTGAAGCCTCAGGCATGGGCAAGGGTGGAGCCAGTGATTGGAGGGTGCAGTGGCAGAGCCAGTGATCAGAGGGCTATGAAGGTGCCCTACCCAGACATAAGGCCTGGGCTCTGCAAGCCAGCAATAGGAGGGGTAGGAGTGGAGCCTGTGATTGCAGGGCCTGGGCAGGGGCAGCGCTGGCAAAGCAGGGGCATGGGGGTCCCCTGCCCAGGCCCGCAGCCTTGGCCAGAGGCTGCAGTGGGGCAAGGGCGAAGCTGGCAATGGCAGAGGCCTGGGGGTCCACTGACCAGGCTTGTAGCCTTGGCCAGAGGCTGTAGTGGGGCAAGGGCAGCATCCACAATCTGAGGGGCCTGGGGGTCCCCTGCCCAGGACTGCAGCCTTGGCCAGAGACTGCCAGTGGGGCAAGGGAAGAGCCAGCAATGGCAGGGGGCAGGATCAGAGCCAGTGATCTCAGAGGCTTGGGCTCTGTGAAGCTGGCAATCGGAAGGGCTTGGGGGTCTTCTGACCAGGCCTGAATCCTCGGCCAGAGGCTATAGGCCTGGGAAGGGATGGAGCTGGGATTGGAGGGGCAGTGGTGGAGCCGGTGATGGGAGTGAACTACAGAGGAAACACCTTTTCTTACTGCTCATTGGCTAAGCTCCCTGTATGGCATTCATAATATTCTTAGTAACTTGGGTAATAAGAACCCAAAAAGGTGATCTAGGGTTTTTCCAACACACTACTGGAGAAAAAAAATTAAGGTCCACTGCTGGAGGGCTAAGAAATGTCATATCCTGCCCTAGCCAGTTTGGCTCAGTGCATAATGCCTCAGCTTGCTGACTGCAGGGTCTGGGTTCAATTCTGACCAAGGGCATGTACCTAGGTTGCAGGCTCCTCCCTGGCCAGGGCCCAGGTCAGGGCATATGCAGGAGGCAACCAATCAAAGTGTTCCTCTCATTTTGATGTTTCTCTCTATTTTTCCCTTCTCTTCCACATTCTCTAAAAATCAATGGAAACATATCCTCAGGTGATGATAAAAAAAAATAAAGAAATGTCATATCCTATGAAAGACACATCTTGAAAATGCCTAAAGAAAGTTGTCTTTTATTCATGGTGAAGGAACTAGAGTCCGTGTTGATGAAAACACCTTGGGGGCTGTGGTGACTGGCAGTGGCTGCAGCAGCAGGGTGATGGGGCTGGTAGCTTCCCCTGATTAGCCTGGTCACCTCCCACAAAGGGAGGTCAGACTGCAGCTTAGGCCCACTCTCCAAGGGGAGCAGGGAGCGGGCTTAAGCCATCAATAGGACACCCCCTGAGGGCTCCCAATATGTGAGAGGGGGCAGACTGGGCTGAGGAACCCGCCCACCATTGCACAAATTTCGTGCACCAGGTCCTTAGTTAGATATAAAAGGTGATATAAGCTTGAAACTAATTTCCTCTTCTTGTTAGGCAAACTTTCAATAACTCATTCTCCATGTAAAACTTCTAAACTTTCGTGATCTATTCTTACTAGCCATGATTATGAAAGTAAAAATCAGTGCTGAAAGGGAGGTATTTTGGTGGGAACAATGCAAGAGTGTCCAAAAATAATTTGATTTATCTTAAAGGAAGTGAAAACTAGGGAAATTCTATTCTATAAGCTTAAAAAGAAAATGACTCATATTCTCCCAGGGTTTATATTGGGCCATGGTGGCTAGATAGATAACTTGGAAGTTAGCGGCCACTGTAGCACCACATAATCTCTTACTGGATAATATGTTACAGCAAAACACGTGGTAATCTTAGAATAAAAAAGGCTATTTATTTCTTTTTACTTTTTAAGATGGATGCCTACTTCTCCACTTTTCTTATATACTATAGGCCCGGTGCACAAAATTTGTGCATGGGGGTGGGGAGGGGGAAGGTCAGCCTTGCCTGTACCCTCTTGCAATCCAGAACCTCTTGGGGGACATCCCTCTCACAATCCGGGACTGCTGGCTCCTAACTCTGACCTGTCTGCCTGTGTCATCACCCCTAACCACCTGCCTGCCTGTCTGATCACCCCTAACCACCTGTGCCTCGGCCCCTGCCACTGTGGCTTTATCCAGAAGGATGTCTGGAATGATATCCAGAAGGTCGTTTGGCTATCTGATCTAATTAGCATATTATGCTTTTATTATTATAAACTAGGGGTCCGGTGCACAAGGCCAAATCTGACTTACTCTTACTTGACTTCATAACTTCCAGACTATACTGCTGCTGATGTTGAAACAGAGGAGTCTTGGTGACCCACTTCCTTTTGCCTTCTGTCATCAAAATGGTAACTGTGATGAGATTAATCAAAGAAAGCATGGCAAGCACACATGAAATAAAAGATCTTTATTTGGATAAAAAGATTTAACAGAACAATTTGTACCTTTTTAAAGATAAAACTAATGTCCATTAGTAATTTATTCTTACTAATTTATTATTCTCTCTATCAGATACATTGAATCTGTTGATCAATTGAATATTTCAGAACCATATTACATTATACTGCAATGGGCTAAAATGTCAGCCCTTATCTTGTGATGTCCATGGATTTTAGCCAATTTCAATTTGGAGTTATGCATAATATTATAATCAGGTCTGACTGACAATACAAACATAATTCCCTACTATATAATATGACATTATCTGAGTGATCCATGGGGGGACTATTGGTTGTAAATACAGTCATTTATCATGGTTTCACCATAAGGGACTTGTCTCAGAGCGACACTACTCTTGACAATGAAATAGTTTGATCAGTGGATTGGATTTGCTTTAGTTGGAATATCAATACATATTTTATGACCCTTTCATAACAGGGGTTCATTTCATGGCCAGAATGGCAATGTACACATTGATTCTTTTATATTTTAAATTAACAATTAATAAATGCAATGAAATTAGCATTTATAAATTATGTTTAAAAAAACCCATGGATTTTAAAACTCTGATAGAAGATTAAAAATTTATACTCTGATGATTACATTTTTTGTCCCACTTTTGACACAGTAGGTTTTGATCCACCTCTATCTATTATTATTTGCATTTATTTTTCCCCAAGTGAGTCTTAATAGTTTATATCTGGTAACCATCCAATCATTCTAATACCTTTTCTCTAGAGGAAAAGAACCAAAAACATCTTTTACTATTATTTTTGAAAACTGGCCACAGAAACTGCATCCTGCTATGAGTCGTAACAGTTGACTGACATTTGGTCTGTTCTTCGCAGAGTGGCCTGTCTAGCCGGTAGGTGATTTCCATGCTCTTCCCCAACAACCCAGAACAATTATACTCACTTCTGGGCAGCTGGTCTTACAGTGGGGAAGGGGAGGGCGTGAAAACCCAAGCAAAGAAACCCTATGATGATAGTCTAGTAGACATAAATGTAACAAACACTTTTGCTAGTTTCTTGAGGATTAGGAAAATGACAAAATAAGTAAAAGTAACATTATCATTCCCTAAGATTACCAATAGTTAATTCATGGTAGATAGTGTAGAGAGAAAAATTGGGAGAGTGAATTCTGAGGGAAACTATATCTAATACATAACCCATGTGGCATCTCTACTGACCACTGAGAATCGGTTCTCTAGAGCAACTATTATAAGTTGGCTAAAGATAATTTTTATGGGAATTATATTCTACGATAAATTCACCTGCACTGAATGCCAATGTCAACCAGCCACCCAGGATAAACATTTACTATTAGAATATCAACATCCTGTCACATGTACTTCCATATGTTAGTTATTGATTGTTTATACAAAAGATGAACCTCTCTTTCTCTCAACTTTGACTTAGGTCTCTTATTTATCCACATTCTTTGTTATAAAATTGGTTGAAACATTGCCAAATCTCTGCCTCCAATCTATCTAATTGTGGACCTTTTAAGACATCTTCACTCAGGAAGCTTTAATTGTAGCACACTAGCAAAGACATCCTTACCGAACAATTAAGAGACCTGGATTTTATTCCTCATTTTGACACAGCCATCATTTTGGGACAAATCACTTGAACTCTTCAAGCTCCTTATCTATAAAACTATGGGCCTGGTGCACAAAAAATTGTGCACTCAGGGTGGGGTGGGGGTCCCTCAGCCTAATCTGTGCCCTCTGCAGTCTGGGATCCCTTGGGGGATGTCCACCTGCTGGCTTAGGCCTGCTCCCCTGGGGAACAGGCCTAAACTAGCAGTCAAAAATCCCTCTGGCAGCTTGGGAGCCCTCAGGGGATGTCTACTTGCCAGTGGGGAGCAGGCCAAAGCTGCAGTTGGACATCCTTAGCGCTGCTGAGGAGGTGTGAGAAACTCCCGCCACCACTGCTGTACTGGCAGCCATTAGTCTGGCTTGTGGCTGAGCAGAACACCCCTTGTGGGAGCACACTGACCACCAGGGGGCAGCTCCTGCATTGATCGTCTGCCCCCTGGGGGTCAGTGTATATCATAGTGACCAGCCATTCCCAGTCATTCTGCTGTTAGGGTCAATTTGCATATTACCCTTTTATTATGTAGGATAGAAGTCTGGTGCATGGGTGGGGACTGGCTGGTTTCCCTAAAGGGTGAGCCAGATCAGGATGGGGGGTCCTGCTGGGGTGCCTGGCCAGCCTGGATGAGTGGCTGATGGCTGTTTGCAGGCTGGCCACAGTCCCTTCAGGGTGGGGGTCCCCACTGGGGTGCCTGGCCAGTCTGGGTGAATGGCTGATAGCTGTTTGCAGGCTAGCCAAGCCCTCCAGAGGGAACCCTCACACCATGAGGGTGTGGCCATCCTGGGTGAGGAGCTGATGGCTGTTTGCAGGCTGGCCACCACCCCCAGAGACCCAAGCTCCCAGTGAGGCTGGCTGGAAGCATGTATCTGGGATTTATTTATCTTCTATAATTGCAACTTTGTTGCCTTGAGCAGAGGACACAGCCAGCCAGGGTAGGCAGGAAGCTTGGCTTCCTCCATTGCCAGGGCAACCAAGCCTCCTGCTTACTCCAGCTCCATGGCTGCTGGCTGCCATCTTGGTTGAGTTAATTTGCATATAGTCACTCTGATTGGCTGGTGGGCATGGCTTGGGGCTTAGCAGAGGTGCAGTCAGTTTGCACGTTTCTCTTTTATTAGATTACATAGGTGAACTGAAAGGATTACACTTTAAGGACTACCATTCTGTGATGATGGGTATATTTGAGAGGAATAGGAAAGGATTAAAGAAGCCCTAGAAAAAAGTTAGTGAACTAAAATGTGAAGAACTTTCCACCCTAAGCAAAGCATTAGCTTTTGTAGAACCCTGGGCATATTCTTGTTGGCTTTATAAATTTACTAGGGGCCCGGTGCACAAAAATTTGTGCACTCGGGGTGGAGGGAGTCCCTCAGCCCGGCCTGTGCCCTCTCACAGTCTGGGACCCCTCAGTGGATGTCCTATGATGGCCCCAGTCTGCCAGGCGCCTTCTGTGTGTGTGTGTGTGTGTGTCACCACTGGGGACCTGCCCCCAGCTGCATCTGAGGCTCGGAGCAGTCCTCCTGTGTGTGTCTACCTGCTGGGGACCTGCCCCCAGGCACACCGTCAAGGCTTGGAGCAGGCACCCCCTCTATGTTGATCTCTCAGACTCTTGCCCTCCCCAGCATGTTGTTCTCTTTTTTGAGCTGTGGCCAGG
>PVJC01036644.1:0-17656 GCA_004026665.1 Murina feae | reverse complement strand
AGGCCTAGGTCCCCCCAACTGTCCTCCCCTGCAGGCCTGGGTCCCCCTCAACTGCCCTCCTCTGCCAGCCTGGTCCTCCCAGCTGCCCTCCCTTGCTGGCCATCTTGTGGCAGCCATCTTTGACCACATGGGGGAGCCATCTTGTGATGGTCAATTTGCATATTACTCTTTTATTAGATAGGATATTTTATTTAGAAGCTAATAAAATGTAATAAGTTTCAGGACCCCTCACTGGCACAGGCCCTCATCAGTAGGTAATACTTGTGGTGTTTGTCAGCTGGTCAGTTTTATCATTTGCTGTGATTTACTTATCATCTTAAATAAATGTTCACTTTAGCACCTAATTTGTAGTCATACAATGATATTCTTTAAGAGGGCCCTGAAAATTGTCTAAACTTTACTCCTCTCTCAAAACCTATATCTACTCTTATCTATGGGTAAAAACTATTAACAACTCTGGCTTGCAGACGATGAAACTGAGACTCAGAGAGGTTAAGTTTCTTGCTTAAGAACACACAACCAGTTAGTGGTGGAATACAGATTTGAACACAGGCAGTCTGGCTCCACTTGGAATGTTCTTTAATCATATATTTAATTGCTTTTTATTATTTTTACATAGAGCTCCTAGCAAACTTTCTGGGACAGTATGGACTTTTAATAATGATTATTATTTTATAAATTAAAAACTGTTTTTATAATACCAAGAATGTAGCGTTATCCTTATTTAAAGACTATATCAATTTGAAAGTTACAAAACAGATAAATTTGTAGCAGGTTGATTTTATACAAGAGACTTCTATTTTAATATTAATTTCTGAAGGACTCTGAGAGCAGCATTATTCTAAGTGTGGTCCACAGATCACCAGCATCAGGATCATCTGGACCCCACCCAAACCTAAGGGATCTAAACTGATGGGAGTGGAGATCTCAGAAATGTGAATAGTGTCTTTTTGCACACCAAAGTTTGAAAAACACTACTCACAGTAGTCCTACTATGGGTAATATTCTTTACAGATGAGGTGGAGGGAAAGTGAGAAAGGAATCTGAATGCAAAGTGTTACTAGTAATACCTCTAATTAAAGGTAGATGACAAATAAGAGAACTTGGAGTGGGATTTAAGGACAGATAAGTGACGCCAGGTTAATGTAAAGGACTGCTATGTTAGCCTGCTTGTAGGATGCAGCTGGCATGGCTCCTTGGATTGAGCATCACCAATTCGTAGCAAGCTGATTTCATACAAGAGACTTCTTTTTTAAGACTAATTTCTGAAAGAGTCTGAAAGCAGCATAATTCTAAGTGTGGTTCACAGATCACCGGCATTCAGTTATATAAGACAAATTAAATTTACATGTAATTCTGAAGACCATAATTCTGAGAATAGAGCACAAACTACATATTTAGGTACTGTTCTCAGTTTTAAGTATATTATTAATTCTATCAACTTTCAAAATCTTTTTTATTAAGTCATTTCATCATCCACATTCTAGAGATGGGGAAATCAAAGCTCAGATGTTCACACTCAGAAAGTCTGATTCTGGAGCCTGTGCTCTTAAATCCTTTATAACAATAAATAAATAGTAAATAAATATTTTAGTAGAGTAGTGATAGAGAAGTAAGATTGCTAATTTTCGCAGGACCCTATATCTTGGTGTGTGTTTTCTGAGTCATTATCAAGATGAATGAATAGGACCATGGCTTGAAGACAGCGTGAAATCACTAAAACGGGCCAAACCCATGTTATTTTATGAGGGAGAGTTTAGAGTAGTAAAAGCCTACTTGAACTTGCAGATGTTAGAGCTTTAATCCCTCCTCCTAGTTCATAAACAGAATCTTTGTTTCAGTTCTTCCCACACTCTCCTTCCTCCATCCTCCCAGAAAGCATTTGAAGATCTTTACCCTAAATTCCTTTCCTCAGCACTTCAGCTGCCCAAGCCTACCAGCCAGTGCCAACATTAAGTTCTGACATTGTTCCAAGCACTTTAAGGCTGTCAGCTATTCAATCCTTACCACCCCGTTCTTGCCTACAGTTTATAGAATTGGAAATTGAGGTCCCAAGTAAAGTGCCTAGTGTCCCAGAGCTGGTAAGTGGCAGAGTCAGGAATCAAATCCAAGCAGCCTGGAACCAAGCCCACTCCTTTTAGCCACTTACTAAGACATTACCATTTATTAAGTGCCCACTGTATACCTTTACACAGATCAGACGCCGAATTCTTTGGAGTATTCTCAAAAGGAGATCTACTCCCTACTGTGGTCAACAGGGCAGAAGGGTTAAACCACTTGTCCAGGCCACACAACTATAAATGGCCAAGACCAGCCTTTCTCTCTGGAGCCCAGCCTGCACTTTCCCCACTCCATGCCCGGCCTCCAGGACATTCTATGGGTTACTTCTCCTGACAATCCTACAAGAGAATGACCATTTCTCCCACTTTTGAGGAAGCACATCCGTGAGGCAGAGTCCACACGAACGTAATCACCTGATGTTTAGGCAGATTCCATCTGCATCCTCTCAGCAAACCAAGGTGCTAGGAAAGGGGAGGAGGAACATGCCTACGTATCTCTTTCTCCCATCATGGGAAAACATGCTTCACACGAAACAACTTAAAACTTTAAGTGACAGGTGTGTAAACAGCACCAGGAGGTGTAGACATGCACCGTCTGCTTGGGACGGAGCCATTTCTCCTCATAAGGTCTTTACAACTGATATTCATGTGAACTTGTTTTATCTTTTTTCAACAAGCTTTTCTGCTCATCAGTCACTGTAGTGAGGTTTCATGCTTGCAAATTGTATGCACCTGTGAGCTTAGGCCATTTAAACGCGAACCCCGGCAGATGCGCAGAATATTAACCAGGAGACTTGAGGCCCTTCGGTTCCTGGTCCCCCGCCACCTGCTGGGATGTCGCGTTCTCCGGGTTTTCACGTGGGAAGCAGGGGCTCCCGGGAGTTTGGAACTTTCCCTAGGTTGGGCTTTTCCTCCGATCGGCGAGGAGCAACAGTAACAGCACACTGCCCCCCCCCCCCCCAGAGCCTCTTAAAGAAGACCCTTGTCATTCATTAACTCAGGATTCTGGCTCAGAAATGGCAACCAAAAACTAGCAGAAATCTGCGCAGATGACAGGAGCCAGGAAGATTTGCTTCTGCAGGACCCTGAGGTTCCAGGCACAGGTCTGCAGGAAACTTCGCCGTCCAGCCTGTCGCACAAGTCACCCAGAGATAGGGAAGCTCCCTCGCGGAAGGTTGGGGACCGGAGCAGAAAAGAGGGGAGGATGTGCCAGGGTAGGGGGTGGTCCCTCCCTTCGTGGCGTCCAGGACTCGTCAAAGGAGCCTGTCCAGCGGCCACGCGCCCAAAGGCGGCGGTGGGAGGGACCACAGCCGGCGCCCTGGGGCCTCCCTGGGTCCCCGCAGGTTTCCACTTACTTGCTCCGCAGTGTCACCGCGGCTCCGCGCCTCTCCCGGCGCCGCCGCGCCGAGCGGCAGCCCGCAGCACAGCGCCAGCAGCAGGAGCATGGCGGCGCTCGCCGTGGCACTCGCGCGGGGATCGTGGGGAGCCGCTGCGGACGCGCTCGGGGGACCGCGCCGGGACTCCCGCAGCCAGCGCACGGCCCTGCCCCCTGCGCCCCAGCCAACCGCAGCCCCGCCACCCGCGCGCCACGCCCCCGGCCCGCCCCGCGCCTCCCGGGTCCGTCCAGGCGGCGTCCCCTCCGCTCCAGGGGGGAGACCCTGCGGTCCCGCCAGCAGCGAGCGCAGCTTGCCCCAAGGGCCCCCTCCCCGTCCGCCTTCAGTCCCGCCCCCTAACTCTTGGACGCCGGGTGCTCACCCCGACTCCTTCCCTGATGTTTTCGCAGCCTTCTCCTTCCAGCGCCCGTGACACCCCCACACCCCCAACTCTTGGTTTCCTGCAAAGTGTGAAATGCTTCTTCATGGACTCGCTTCATTTCTGCAGGAGGAAACGAGAAGGGCCAGACTGACCACCGTAGCCCACCTCCCTCATCCGCAGTAGATATCGCTGTCCCCCCCCCTCTTCCTAGCCGCCCTCCCCCTCCTCCTGCACCTGCCCACCTGTTACAATTCCCACCCGCCCCCCACCCGCTGGACTAAAGACAATGGCAGCCCTTCTTGGCCTCTGCCTGGAGAACAGTCCATTCCTCTTGGCCTCAGGCACTGATGCTTAGAAGCCAAATTAAGAGATGCTAATTAGTAGCCTAATGCAAAAAGTGCTAGTAGTGTTGTCCCCATTTATGCAGTTCTGCCATAAGGGGACAAGAAAGAGGAAGCCAGAAGTGGCACCATGTAGTATTTCTAATTTTTGGGGTCATTAATCATGGAAATAAATTACATTGTTATCTTAGTTAAAAACTATTGGTGCTATGACCATCCTGTCACAGGAATAATTATTATACCAACCATCTACACATGGCCTTGCAGAGACTGAGCGCCATCTTTTTATCTGGCAGACACCATGTACCTGAAGCTGCTTGTGTGTTTCATCTTCCAAAACACAATCACTCAAAAGACATGTTTTTGTGGAGTGACAATTGCATCTACATGGATGAGCTGAATGGCAGTGAGAGGTCAATCCCAAAGGCAAAAAACAGAGAAGTGGCTAACTCAAATAATGGGGCGTCCATTGTGCGGGATATTATTCAGCCATTAAATAATGATCACGAGGTCAGTGGAAACGTGAAAAAAGTTTGTAATATAAAATAAAGGATAAAATCAAATTATGTAATAGTATCAACAGAATGGTTGTGATTAGGCAAAAATACATATGCATGGACATATGAACTAGGGGAAAACAAGAAAAATGAAAACAGTGGGTGTGCTAGTTTGCGGTGATATCTCTTGTTAAAATACTGTATTTACTCTTGTTGTAATGCTTTCTGTTCAACAGAGACATTAGGAGAGGGAAAAACAAATATGTTGCTACTGTTAAATAAATGAAAGGAAAATCCCTGTAATTAACAGTTAATCATTTAATAGCTTAACCACAGACTAATTTAAAAAACATGCAGCCAATAAGAAGTGACAGTAGCTGTTCCCACAAGATTTCTACAACAAAACCACAGATAAAGGAGAGCTTTGAACTAAATCAAAGGATTTTTATTTTTAGAATCTGACCATGAGTTTTGAATGTGTCTCATGTCCCAGGCAGACTCAGAGCACAGACCCAAATATTCGGGACTCAAAGTTTGCCTATTCCTTCTCTTCTCAAAAGAAAAATATCTACTTGTGAACCAAAAGCTGAATTTAGGGAAAGCGAGGTTATTTGAAAAGGAACAACAGTTGTCTTATGTCAGTCCTCCAACACAACTGGGACCACATCTTTGTCCTCCCTTCCTACCACCCCTCTCCCACTCAGCTCTACTTTTGGCCTTATATCCATGTCCACATTGTCCCAACTGATTTCTGCAGAGGTCCAACATTAAGAAAAGTGAGTTTTATTGTCATCATCTTGCAGGACTCTTCAATTCCACTCTAGGTCATGGTGCTCCTGCATTGCTAATGTTTGTTTTAAGACCAGTTTCTCCCATTGAAACAGAAGTTCCCTGAGGACTAGGATTTTCCACAAGTTATAGCACTGCACTAAATAGAAGGTTATCACTCGATGAAAATTGGATGAATAGCATTAGGCCTTCGGGTGGGAGGATGGAGAAGAGACTGTTCTGTGACTGCTGTGTCCCGCATGGTGGACCACGGCCAGAATGGAGGATGCTTTGTGCAAACCCCCCTTAGAGACCGTCGGATTGTGCTTGGTATTCCTTCTGACATAAACCAATACCCCTCCCTTGTTTCCTGCGGTGTGCTGCTTCTTGGAACAGGTTGTGGGCCTGATGAAGCATTAAAGCAATTTCCCGTACCTGAGAGCGTTCATGTGTTAGTACTTGTGACTATTCCTTTTGCCCTATAACATTCTTTGGCACCTGCCAAGTGGCACGGGGATTCATTTTGTCTTGCAGCTGTCTCATATGTAAGTTCCCTTTGATAAACTTCATTAATCACCAGGTTGGAGTGGCCAGTCTCTTTTTTGGGGTCTTTCCCTGCCCTCTACTTAGGGAGGTGATTTTCAATCTTGGGCTTTTCCCTGAGTCTGCATGTATGAACCAGGGGTCCTGGGATCACTGTGCTGGGGAAGGGGAGGACCGGGCTATTGCATGAACTGGACCACTTTCTAGCTACATAATTTGAGAGGATTTCTGAGCTTTCTAGAACTTGCAAATTGTAATAGCGTAGTCTTCTATGTGACATCTGAGCATCTGTATGACCAAATGGAAATGATCTTTAAAAACTGGATAGATGTAACAAAAAGAAAACCCAGTAAGAATTTTCCAAGACTGTTGACTAACTTGGGCAATAATTTATGTGGCCTTGTAAGTAAGGATGAAAAAGTTAACTGTCCCTTGGGAAAGGGGGCTGAAGTATCTCCACACACACTGGTCCTTTGATGCCATGTTTTTCTCATTTCACCTCCAGGGGGAGCTGATTTTCCAATTTGAAACTTCTGAACTATAACTTGAAGATGGAAAAGACCCTGAAGGACATCCCACCCAATCCTAATGTTTCCAACAAAATACCTCATGGGGCTATCCCAGGACCACACATCAGTCAGAGACAAATCATCAGCAAGGGCCCAGGGGTCCATTGACAGAATCTAAGCCCAGCAGCAATGCAAGAATGAAGAGGAACTGCTCTGCCTGGGCCAGAGAGGCCCTCTGCGCCAGCTCTTTCAAGGAAATGTCTCCTCAAGTAACTGAAGGATGGGCCAACGATCCCAAAATTTTGGGACCAGACACATTGGAGTTACCAGCTGTATCCTGGTCTCCCACTTGAGACTGCCAACTGATGGGCCCGGAGCCATGGCTACTCTAGCCAAGCCAGAGATTGATGAGGAAAAAGCAGCTGTCCAGCTGTTTTCGTTTCCTCCTCCTTAAATGAAACCCTGACACCTTCTGGTTTCTATATCCAGATGCTCTGAAATTGAAGCCCTCCCCAAGTCCTCTGGGCCCCCTTCAATCCCACCCTCACCCCCATTCTACCTCCTTTCTTATTGTCTGGAAAGTCATTGTTCTACTTTGGGCCAGCTCTTTTTCTCCTTCTTGGTCTCACCTTTTTATCTACTTATATGACCTTGTGTTCTCTTGGACTCCTGACAACTTTACATAATTTCTCTAGTTTCTTACAACCATAGTGGGGTTTTTTTTTTCCTTCTAAATCAAAGATATTAGGGAGCAAAGGGATTGTTTTTGGCTTTGACTCTATGATATCTCAGGAGCCCACAATATTTTGGGAGTCTAGTTGTACCCACCTTTCATCTACTTTATCAACTATTGAGTTTTATCCAGAGATTAAAGGCTCAATGTACAAATTCATGCACAGGTGGAATCCTTCAATCTGGCTGTCAATCAGGGCTGATTGGGGTGGGGGGGAAAGGTGGATGGCCTGCCTGGGGAAAGAGACCTCAGGAGGTTGGCCAGCTGTGGGAGGTTGGCTGTGGGAGCGCACTGACCACTAGGGGGCAGCTCCTGCATTGAGCATCTGCCCCCTGGTTGTCAGTAGGCGTCAAAGCAACCTGTTGACCAATTGTTCAATCATTTGGTCATTTGGTCATTCAGTCATTTGGTTGTTCAGTTGCTTATATATATATATATATATATATATATATATATATATATATATATATATATATATATGATCTGTGGAAGAGGAAATCCTATATAATAAAAGGCCAATATGCAAATTGACTGAACAGCAGAACAACCAGTCCCTATGACGTGCACTGACCACCAGGGGAAGATGCTCAATGCAGGAGTTGCTCCCTGGTGATCAGTGTACACCCACAGGGGGAGCACCACTCAGCCAAAAGCCAGGCTCACAGCTGGTGAGCGCAGCAGTGGTGGTGGGAGCCTCTCCTGCCTCCATGGCAGTGCTAAGGATGTCCAACTGACAGCTTAGGCCTGCTCCCCTAAAGAGAGTGGGACTAAGCCATCATCCCCCAAGTCAGACATCCCCTAAGTGCTCCCAGACTGCGAAAAGGCTCAGGCCAGGCTGAGGGACCCCCCCCCCCCTCCTGTGTTCATGAATTTAATGCACTGGGCCTGTAGTAGAGAATAAAGTTTTCTAAAATCTTCTGACTGGTGATCTGCTGAATTTAACAGCTCTTCACAAATGGGAGTGCATCATATTTTACTTTAATTATCTGCTTACAGATTTGAAACCCAAATTAAATTCTGATTTCCTTATAGGTAAGGATTGCCTCAAGCCCATTTTTATATCTCCAGTCTCTGGCACATGGCCTGGAATATAGGTGGCATGCAGTATGCTTGATGGATGAATAAGAGAATGTGTGTCTGCCATTATTCTGTCCCATAATTGTGTAGACATGGTCTATGACCTGGAAGAATTTACCATTTATATCTGAAGGTAGAACTAACAAACTTGTGAGGGAAGAGGGTGAGATTGTAATTGTGGAATGGAATAGTTAGGGAAATCTTTCCGAAGGAAGTGGACATTATTCTTTGCATGAATCAGATTTTGAAAGCTAGATGGAGAAGAAGGCATATTAAGGAGACAAGGGAAGGACAGGGCACAATATCAGAAAAGACTTTGATGTTGGCAAAATGACAACACAAAATATTGGGGAAAGGTTCAAATTTGGGGAGTTACCTGTAGAATTATCTTGAGCTAAAAGGTGGGAAAGGAGAGTGTACAGGCCCCCAAATGCCAAGCTGCCATCCAGTAGTGCTGCATGACAGTGTTTTCCCCAACTCCTTGCAAAAGGAGAAAAATGAAGTCATTGTGGTATATTTTTTCATAAAGTTTTTATTTATTTTTTTACCTTAAAGAATTCTTCTTTGCTCTAATGTTTTTATCACTCCCATTAATGACAGTGTCTCACTGTGAGCCCTTGGGTGGAAGAGTGAAAGGAGGGGTGATGTCCCCAGGGGAAAGTGTATGTTGGGGGTGATAGGGAGGAAGTAACTGAGAGTGGCACGTGTCATTTGAAAAACCTCCCAGATGATTTAGAAATCCTGCCCACACACCCTACAAACATTGTGCCATATACCTGGAAATGATATAAATCATTACTATTTCTGTTATCAATATTTGTTCCCCTTATCAATACTGTAAAGTGAATAGATGAATACAAGTGCTTTTTTAAAAAAGTGTATTTTTTATTGATTTCAGAGATGAAGGGAGAGAAACATCAATGATGAGAGGTAATCATTGATTGGCTGCCTCCTGCACACCCCACACTGGGGATAGATCCTGCCACCTGGTCATGTGCCCCCGCTGGGAATTGAACCATGACCTCCTGGTTATGGGTCTATGCTCAACCACTGAATCATGCCAGCTGGGCACAAGTACTTTTTAATGACATCAGTGCTATGGACTATGCACCCAGGATTCATCTGGGCTGAGTGCCTGTCTATAATTATACATGTAGAAAGCTCTATAGATTAATGTGATGTACCTAATAAGCAACGTAAACCTCTGGCAGCAGTCTTTATCATGCCTGCACATACATCTGCCCTTTGGCCCATCAAATCCATTTTGGGAAATTTATCATACAAATAAACCTACTTGCATACAAAATTATGTAGATAACCCTTATTCATTGCAGCATTGTTTCTAGTACCCAGAGATTGGAAACAATCCAAAAGTTCCTTAACAAGGGTCTGATCAAATATAATGGGACATCATGATACTGGAAGAAATAACGAGGAAACTGTGTATGGATTGGTAGAAAGCATCCAAAATACTACATTATTAAGAAAAAAGAGCAAGTGTAGTACATACTGCAGGCTATCTTTAATGTAAGAAAGGAAAAATATTTTTAAAAAGTATATTCATAATTATATGTATTTGCATGAAGAAATCCCAGGAAACATAAACAATGAAGGAAAGAGGGAAGGTGGAGTGATGGCACCATCCAGCAGAGGAAGGGAGGAATAGCTGGTTTTCGAGTACTGTTAATGTGCTACTTACTCAGGATTAATCTCTTTGCTTACCTGTCTGTCTTTCTCTCTAAACCAAGACCCAGTGGAGGACAGGTGCCATGTTCTATTTATCTTTGCACATTTTGTCAGCATCCAGCCCGTCAGCCGAACTTGAGGAATGTTTTTTGAATAAGTAAGGAAGACTCGATGGTTAGCTTTCCATATTGAGCTTTTCATTGGGAATACCTAAAACACCAGTCTGCATGGCCACTGAGTTGATGCAAGACCTTAGATATAAAAAGGTTTTACCTCTCTGGAGGTGCATATTTTCAAAGAAAAACAAAATATTGACTCTGCAACTGCCAAAGCATTTTAACCCACAATTATCCCTCTTTATTACTTATTCATCTTTGTGAAAGTTATAAAAACTAGGCAAAGACCACTGAATTTTAGAGCCTCAACACAAGGTGTCCCAAAAACATGTATACACACTTTAACAGCTGATAGCTCAATTGATGTTTCTTTCTTTCTTTTTTAAATTAAATCTTTATTGTTGAAAGTATTACATATGTCCTCTTTTTTCACCTCACTGACCCTTCCAGCCCACCCCCATCCCCTGCCCCAGGCCTTGATGATGCTTCCTTCTTTTCAACCAGACTAAGTTTTGAACAAAGGAAATTCATCCTAACAAGCTATTGAAAGTTTGAAAACGCAGTTGAAATACAAACACTGCCTTTATAATTATTCTAAGTGTGTGTATTAACAGCTTAAATTTCATTTCTTTTCAGATTTAACTGATTTGAAATAATGGGTGAAGCCAGACTAAGCTTTGAACAAAGAACATTTATCTACCAGATGTTTTTACGGGGATTCATAAAAGATAAAGCTTACCATACAAAACCGGCAACAGTTGAGGAATTGAGGACGCACAAATACTGAATGAAATGACTCTTGATGTTTGTGACTCCATTGCTCTGCATTATCAGCAGTGCCTGGACCAGGATGATCAACAGGCATTAACAAAAAAAACACACACACACACACACACACATCTAAACTAATAAAAGCGAAATAGTAAAATTAACCGTTTCTTCGGGATGCCCAACAGCCAATCAGAACAATGGTATGCAAATTAGCCCAGCCAAGAAGGCGGAGGCCCGGGTTGGCAATGGAGCAATCGTGCCAGAGCACGCAAGGGCGGAGGCCTGGCCTCCGCCCTTGCGTGCTCTGGCAGTTGGTTCCGGACAGTGGCGGCGGCTGCAGGGCCGGGCAGCCTCCCAGGCCCCTGGTTCTGTGGCTGGGGCTGGCAATAGAGTGATGGGGCTGGGAATAGAGAGATCGCGCTGGCCCACACACAGGTGGAGGCCTGGCCTCCGCCTGTGTGTGCCCTGGAAGTCGATTCAGGGCAGTGGCGGTTGGCAGCAGGGCCGGGAGCTGGCTGCCCAGGCCCCGGCCCTGCAGCCTGGGCCTGGGAATAGAGCGACTGCGCCAGTGGTTGGTTCTGGGCGGCCTTGGGTGAGAGACGGCCCGGCCCTCAGCTGGGGCTGGCAATAGAGCAATCATGCCCACGGTGGTTCCAGACAGCGGTGAGCAGCCACAAGGCCGGGAGCTGGCAGCCCAGCCCGGCCCTGCGAGGCCTGGGAATAGAGCAATTGGGCCCACGCGACCTCAGAGGCTCAGTGGCGGGGGCTTGAGGTGGGTACCCCTTCGGGGTCATGCCCGAGCATCCTCTGCCCCCGCGCAGAGCCTCTGCCACAGGTCCAGCCACCTGGCTCCACCCTGGGGGCCTCCGTGGGGCGTGTGCGAGTGTGTGCCTGGTTCCACCCCCGGTGTGTCCACTCAGCAGCAGGGCCCCCCCAAGGGACCATGCACCAGCGTCCACACCCTGGCCTGCCACCCAGCTCTGCACCAGGTGTGTCCCCTCAGTGGTGGAGGCCCACCAGGTATGTGCAATGGTAGGCCACCCAGCTGGAAACATCCACGCCTGCACTCTCCAACCATCCCACCCTCCAGTGCACAAACCCTGAGGGGGCTGTAGCCAGCCTGAAAACAGCCCTCAGCCCCTCACCCAGACTGGCCATGCATGCCAGCAGGTGGACATCCCCCCCCAGGGGTCCCAGACTGTGAGAGGGCACAGGCCAGGATGAGGGACCCCCTCCTCCCCTCGCTGAGTGCACAAATTTTTGTGCACCAGGCCCCTAGTATATATATATTTCTGTAGATTCTTTTAAATTTTAAAAATGAACTGTATGTTAATAAACACTGACTTTAATATCATTCAAAGTGTGCATACATTTTTTGGATATCCTATGTAATACTCCACCTGGCTCTTAATCTGCTCTTAGAGTATTACATTTTGATGGACTTGAATTCTACATGGTGAGAGACACGAGCTGTAATTCGCCAATTTCCCCACTGCTACCTCTGTTTCTTGCCCCTTCAAGGTTCTCCTCCCCCCAATATCTGTACCCAGAAACTGCTACAATCATTCGCCAAACACACACTAAGAGCATTTCTCACTCTGAAACATGTTGAAAGTTTATAATCTGTAATATTATTATGTTAATATTTCTGTGGTCATCAGAAGGCACAATGACCATTAATTTCTCCTGGTTTCCTAAAGGTGCACACACACAAAATCACAGTCAGTCCTTCACTCCCTCTCGGCATAAGCTGTGGATAGCTGTCTTTACTCAGTCGCATCTGCATCGATGTGTAATACAAAGCCAGGTAAATCATGCTGAAGACATATTTGCCAGTGAATGATGGTTTGTCCCTACAGAAATGCTCCTTAAACACCGAACCGTCTCAGTGCAAAGTTAAGAATCATTTTTCTTTTCTCCTTTTTTTTAACTTTTGTAAATTAAATTTTTTGTTTTTATTCATCTTTATTTTCTTCTGGAAGAATGCCTGGACCAACAAGTGGTGTCCTGGTTTTCTGGGTGTTAACCTGGGACCACAGGAAACCTGGCATAGCACAGAGGCTTCGCTGATGCTCTGATAGCGAGGGAGGTTCCGCGCAACCTGCTTCGTGCCCACATCACTGCCCCACCCTGCTACCTTCTTTGACTCCCAGACATGAAGACAGAAGCCAGAAAAGCCTGGAGTTGATCCACAGGGTGTGTTTTGTCCCTGAAGACTTGCCAAATCTTTTCCAGATGTTGAAAGATGGCCAGAGAGCTTTTGCAGAAAGCCACAGGTGTGTCTTTGGAAGGGTTTGACTGAGGCAAAGGTGTTGGTTTTGTGGTTGATGCCAAGAGCTATATTGCAGTCCATTAAGTCAAGACCTAGCAACAGAGCTGTCATCAGGTTGTTTTTATGGTGTTCAGGGGCTTGTTGCCTGGCTGGCAGAGAGAGAGCCTCTTGCCTGTGTAACAAATAGCAGGCTTGGATCGCACAGGTGCAGACTTGCTGAACAAAATATGTAATCCTTTTCTTCAACATCTCAAGGTTACCTCCATACTGAATTCCCATGTA
Organism: Murina feae; assembly: GCA_004026665.1. Classification (NCBI taxonomy): domain Eukaryota; kingdom Metazoa; phylum Chordata; class Mammalia; order Chiroptera; family Vespertilionidae; genus Murina; species Murina feae. Next base: position 4,246 of record PVJC01036644.1, on the reverse strand, counting down.
AAATGAACTTTACTCATGCCAATTCATGATAAACCACCCATATACTTTTTATCCCAAAGATATGTTCTTATTGATTTTTAGAGAAGGAGGAAGGGGAAGAGGAATGAGAGAGGAGAAAGAGAGAGAGAGAGAGAGAGAGAGAGAGAGAGAGAGAGAGAGAGAGAGAGAGAGAGAGGGAAAGAAGAAGAAGAAGAAGAAGAAGAAGAAGAAGAAGAAGAAGAAGAAGAAGAAGAAGAAGAAAGAGAAAACATTGATCAGTTGCCTTCCTTCCACATCCTAACCAGGGATTCAACCCAAAACCCTACAGGATGATGCTCCAACTAACTGAGTCACATGGCCAGGACAACCACCTACATCAAATAATTGTTTTCAATTTAAAACAAGTTTTTTGTCTTTCCATGAATCTGCAATTGGTTCTAAGTTCCATAAGCCATTAGGGAATGAGCAAGGAGCCACTGGCCCTTGGTCATCACCTGCATTATGGACTAAATGTTTGTGTGTCCCCAAAATTTGTATATCAAAGTCCCTAACTCCCAATGTGATAGTACGTGGGGTCTTCGATATATAAAAAAAAAAACTCTCCAAACCCAACTGGAAATAAACAATCTGATTAGAAAACGAGCAAAAGCCACAGAAAGACATTTCATCGACAGGTTATTTGGATGGCAAACAGATGTGAAAAGACAGTCGACATTGTTAGTTATCAGAGAAATATAAATTAAACTGCAATGAAATATCACTACACACCTATTAGAACCACTAAAATGTTTTAAATGCCAGCAAAAATGCAAAAAAAATAGTCCTCTCAGCAGTGAGAGTGGACATGTAAAAATGGTACAGCCACTTTGGGAAACAGTTGGGCAATTGAAAACAAAACAAAACACTAAACATACACTTTTCATATGATGCAGGAATCCCACCCCTGGGCATTGATTCCAGAGAAATAATAACTTATGTCTACACAAAAGTGTGCATGAGTATTCATAGCTGCTTTATTTATAAAAACTCACATTGGACACACCTCAACTATTCTTTAATGGGTAAATTATGAAACAAACTATGGTACATTCAGCCTACGGACTGTTACTTGGCAATAAACAGGAAGAAAGGTGATACATGAAGCAACTTGGATGGATGCCAGGGCATTACGCTGAGTGAAAGGAAAAGGTCAGTCCCCAAAGGCCACATACTGTGTGATTGTTCATATAACATTTGCGAAAGAAAAATATTATAAAAATAGAGAAAAGACTAGTGTTTGCCAGCGTTCGGGGACACAGTGAGAGGCTGAAGGAGGCAGGGACTGGTTGTAACGTATAAGGGGTTCATAGCTAGAGGGACATCTTTATGGCAATGGAACAACGACAATTTCCCTGGTTTTGATATTGTGTGATAATTACATCAGAGGTGACCAGTAGGGAAATTGAATGAAGAGTACATGGAAGCTGATGCATTATTATTACAACTTTTGTGAATCTATAATCATTTCAAAATTAAAAATAAAATTTATTATATCTTACATCCTTGTGGAAAATAGGACTCCAGGTGGAGGAGGAGGGAAGGAGAGGGGGGAAGGGTGTTTTCCTGAAGTTTTCCAGACATTATATGTGTCACCTTCTGCCTTCTCTATTCCATAGTCATCACCTTTACTTATTATCTGCCTAAAAAAAAGTAGAGAATAAACAAAGTCATTTTATCTTGGCTCTTTTTATCAATTAGGCATGACAAAATCCCTAGCAGAAACTGTTAGCCAATGAAAATCTGCTAAATGGTGTCATGTCTCAGTTCTACCGATTACATAACTGGACTTTCTAATGACATACCTTTCTCTTTTTTAAATATATTTTATTGATGTTTTATAGAGTGGGAGAGTGATAGAGAGTTAGAAACATCCATGAGAGAGAAACATCGATCAGCTGCCTCTTGCACACCCTCTACCGGGGATGTACCTGCAATCAAGGAATATGCCCTTGACAGGAATCAAACCTGGAACCCTTGAGTCTGCAGGCTGACACTCTATCCACTGAGCCAAACCGGTTAGGGCATGATGTATCTTTTTAAAAAATATTGATTTCACTACCATTTAAAGAGGAATGCCAGTATATGCCTCCTTCTATCAAGAGTCTTGCTAAGACAATTTTCTAAATATAAGAGAGACAGATGACTTGTTTCTCTTAATTCAACCCTATGCCAACATTATGTTGTTTTACATGCCATATCTTATTTTCTCCTCAGGCAATCACCATCACACAGATAAAAATAAAACTTCAGAATGATGAAGTAACTACTTCAAGTTTTGAAATGGTGCATCTGGGATTTATAAATCTATATCTGAACCTGAAAACAGCGACATAGCTTACATTTACTCATAAGGCTGCTGTGCTTTTATTGAATACTAGGGGCCCAGTGCACAAAATTTGTGCACTGGGGGGGGGGGTCCCTCAGCCCAGCCTGCCCCCTCTCGCATATTGGGAGCCCTCAGGGGTCCTACTGATGGCTTAGGCCCACTCCCTGCTCCCCTTGGGGAGCAGGCCTAAGCCGCAGTCTGGCCTCCCTTTGTGGGAGGCAACCAGGCTAATCAGGGGAAGCCACCAGCCCCTTCAGCCTGCTGCTGCAGCCACTGCCAATCACCATAGCAACCAAGGTGTTTTCGCCAACATGGACTCCAGTCCCTTCACCATGAAAAAAATGACAACTTTCTTTAGGCATTTTCAAGATGTGTCCTTCATAGGATATGACATTTCTTTCTCTTTTTTTTATCCTCACCTGAAGATATGTTTCCATTGATTTTTAGAGAATGTGGAAGAGAAGGGAAAGACAGAGAGACACATCAAAGTGAGAGGAACACTTTGATTGGTTGCCTCCTGTATGAGCCCTGACCTGGGCCCCAGCCAGGGAGGAGTCTGCAACCTAGGTACATGCTCTTGGTCAGAATTGAACCCAGACCCTGCAGTAAGCAGGCTGATGCATTATGCACTGAGCCAAACTGGCTAGGGCAGGATATGACATTTCTTAGCCCTCCAGCAGTGGACATTCATTTTTTTTCTCCAGGAGTTTGGTGGAAAAACCCTAGATCGCCTTTTTGGATTCTTATTACCCAAGTTACTAAGAATATTACCAGTGGCATACAGGGAGCTTAGCCAATGAGTGGTCAGAAAAGCTGTTTCCTCTGTAGTTCACTCTGATCACCAGCTCCACCCCTGGCCCTCCAATCCCAGCTCCACCATTGCCCAGGCCTGCAGCCTCTGGCCAAGGATGCAGGCCTGGACAGGGGACCCTCAAGTCCCTCTGATCTCCGGCTTCACAGAGCCCAGGCATCTGCGATCACCGGCTCTGATCCTGCCCCCTGCCATCGCTGGCTCTGCCTCTGCCCCACTAGCAGCCTCTGGCCATGGGTGCTGCCATCTTGTGGCTATGGGGGTGGCCATCTTTTTGATGGAGTAATGCCTAATTTGCATATTATTCTTTTATTAGATAGGATTTGATCTGTATTATTCTTCATTCTAATTTTTTTAAGTTATTAAATGTGTTGCTGTTACCTGGCCAGCATGGCTCAGTGGTTAAATGTCAACTTATGAATCAGGAGGTCACGGTTCAATTCCTGGTCAGGACTTAGGCCCTGGTTGCAAGCTCAATCCCCAGTAGGGGGTGTGCAAGAGGCAGCCGATCAATGACTCCCTCTCATCATTGATGATTCCATCTCTTTCTCCCTCTCCCTTCCTCTCTCAAATCAATAAAAAATATTTTTTTAAAAAGAAAAAGAAAAGGTCACTGACTATGTAATTGAATCTTGTAATGGAGTACCTTTTTTTATTTTTACATTGCTATGGTTAAATAGGAATACCAATAAGATCCCCTTTATATCAAGATAATTTAATGATCACAACAGGGAAATATTCTCTTCTACACTCAAGTCATGCATGCAGGATATATTTTTAGTGGCAGATGTCCTGAGAGAACATCTGTATTAGCCTCCTGTGGCTGCTGTAACAAATGACCACAAATGAGGTGGTTTATAACAACCCACCTGTATTCGCTCATAGCTCCTTCCTCCTGAAGGCTAAAGATGGTTTTGCAGGGCTGTATTGCTTCTGGAGGCTCTAGGTAGGAATCACTTACATGTCTTTTCCAGTTTCTGGAGGCTAACTATGTTGGCTCATGACCCCGAATCATTCCAACCCCTGCTTCCATCATCACATCATCCCATCTCCTCTCTGACTCTCCTGTCACCCTCTTTCTTTTACAGGGA
>PVJC01036643.1:0-17622 GCA_004026665.1 Murina feae | reverse complement strand
TTACCCAGCAAAGCTATCATTCAGAATTGAAGGTCGGATAAAGAGCTTCACAGACAAGAAAAAGCTAAAGGAGTTCATCACCACCCAACCAGTATTATATGAAATACTGAAAGGTATCCTTTGAGAAGAGGATGAAGAAAAAATAAAGACAAAAAATTATGAACAACAAATACATATCTATCAACAAGTGAATCTAAAAGTCAAGTAAATAAGAAATCTGATGAACAGAATAAACTGGTGAATAGAATAGAATCAGAGGCATAGAAAGGGAGTGGACTGACAATTTTCGGGGGTAAAGGTGTTAGGGGTGCGGGAAAAGAATGGACAATGATTGTACACCTATGGATGAGGGACGGGGGGGAGGGGGACAGAGGATGGGGTGGGAACTAGGAGGAGGGGAGCTATGGGGGGAAAAAGAGGAACAACTGTAACAATATGAACAATAAAGATATTTAAAAAAAAGACACAAAAAATAAAGAACTAGCTAAATCCAAAGCTAGCAGAAGGAAGGAAATAATGAAAATAAGAGCAGGAATAAATATAATAAGGACAGAATGACAATAGAGTAAAATAAACATACACAGAATTGGTTCTTTTAAAAGATCAATAAAAATTGATAAAACTTTAGATAGAGTAAGTAAAAAAAGAAAGAAGACCCCCCCCCAAAACCTCCAATAACATCAGAAATGAAAGAGAGAGTATTACTAGAGATTTTATGGAAAGAATAAGGATTATAATAAAGTATTATGAACTTGTACACCAACAAATTGGATAACCTAATATAATGGAAAAAACACTAAAATACATAATAAACCAAAACTTAACATGAAGAAGTAGAAAATCTAAATAGACCTATAAGTAATAAGGAGAGTAAATCAATAGTCAAAATCTTTCTAACAAAAAAGGTATTCTTCCAAAGAACAAATGGCTACAATGATAAATTCTACCAAACATTTAAAGAATACCTATCCTTTACCATCTCTTCTAAAAATTTAAAGGGAAGGGAGCACTTTCTAACCCATTCCATGAGACCATCATTACCCTGATATTAAAGCCAGACAATTACTAAAAGAAAATTATAGACAAATACCCCCCCTCAATATTAGTGCAAAAATCTTCAACAGAATATTAGCAAACAGAATTCAACAGAAGATTAAAAGGATTTACACCATGACCAAATGGGATTTAGTCCTAGAATATAAGGATGGCTCAACATACAAGAAAGTAGTCAATGTAATATATCACATTAACAGAATAAAAAGAAAAAAAATCTACATGATATTTTCCATTAACACAGAAGAAGAAAAAAAGCAGTTGACAAAATTCAACACCCTTCACAATAAAATTTTAAAAGGGGGAAGTTACGTAAACATACTAAAGGCCATATATGGAAACCTACAGCCAATATCATACTTGCATTAATCAGGGTTCTCTAGAGAAACCGAATCAACAGAATACACAGTTGTTCCTCCGTATCCATGGGACACACAGACCCAGATACCAAAATCCACGGATGCTCAATCCCTTATATAACTGACACAGTATTTGCATATAACCTGTGCACATTCTTCCATTAAAATATCTCTAGATTACTTATAATCCCTAATACAATGTAAACACTATCTAATCTAATAAAAAGGTAATATGCAAATTAACCCTCGCTCCTTTACACCTAAGCCATGCCCACCAGCCAATTAGAGTGATGATATGCAAATTAACCCTTGCTCCTTTACACCTAAGCCATGCCCACCAGCCAATTAGAGTGATGATATGCAAATTAACCCAGCCAAGATGATGGCTGATAGTCACAGAGCTAGAACAAATAGAAGGCCAGTCAGTGATGGAGGAAACTGCCTGCCTAGGCAGGCTGTGGCCTCTGCTCAAGGCAACAAAGTTTCAATTATAGAAGATAAACCCCAGAAACCTGCTTCCAGCCAGCCTTGCTGGGACCTTAAGTCAATGGGAGCTGTGGCCAGCCTGAAAACAGCCCTCAACCCCTCACCCAGGCTGGCCACATCCCCATGGGGTGAGGATCCAAACTGGGGGGCATAGCCAGCCTGCAAACAGCCATTAGCCCTCACCCAGGCTGGTCAGGCATGCCAGCAGGTGGACATCCCCAGAGGGTTCCCAGACTGTGAGAGGTCACAGGCTGGCTGAGGGACCCCCCTGAGTGCACAAATTTTTGAGCACCATCCCCTAGTGTAAATATAAAAATGTTGTACAGACATATAATGAACTATAATTCAGCCTTTAAGTGAAATTTTGACAACACTGCAATATGGATGAACTTCGAAGACATGCTAAGATGCTAAGTGCAATAAGCCAGTTACAAAAAGATAATTGTTCTGATTGCATATGAAGTTCCTAGAGCACTCAAATTCTACAGCCAGAAAATAGAACCATCATGGCCAGAGGCTGGAGACAGGGGGAAGTTAGTGTTTAATGGGCACAGTTTCAGTTGCAGAAGATATAAAAAAGTTCTGGAGGTGTATGGTGGTGATGCTTACATAACAATATGAATGTATTTCATGCCACGGAACTGTACACTTAAAAAAATTTAAGTGGTACATTTTATATTGCGTGTATTTTACCACAATAAAAAATATCCTAAATTTTTCCTAAAACTTTCGGAAAAAATTTGGAGTTGGAGAACTTTTAAAAGGAGTAAGAAACTGTGGGTGGGCAGATTGGAAAGAGCATTGGCAGAAAATGGCTCGTTAATATAATTCTCATTTAACTTTGGACTTCATTCTTCCAAGCTAATTTAATATCCAAATGTAAGATGTTGGACTAAGAGTTGTGAGGATGATAGTGAAAACATTTCATTTCTGATATTTACAAGATACTTTTAATAGTATTGTTTATTGCACCATTATTTTACACTATATATATATATATATATATATATATATATATATATATATATATATAAACATTACAAATATTATGAAGTTTATACGTAAGTCAGTGAGACTAAAGCAAATATCCTTGTAGTATAAGTGTCTGATATGAAGCTTTTTGATTGTAGTGTAAATACCTGACATTAAACTTTTGATTGCTCAGGCAACCTTTTCAAAAGACATCCCTCTTGAATAAACCTGCTGCCAGCTCTAGGCTGCTAACAAAACAACCAGATAAGGAATCATGCTACTCCCACCCATGAGGATGCCCTAGTGTAGAAAGTCCTGGGTCACCTGGACCATTTGAGTGACCCTGCTTATCCCTTCCTGTGCCCTAACTCCTGCTCTTATGCTTTAACAGTGAACTGGTAAAACTCTAGCCACCCCAACCTCAGACCCTAATCAAGACAGAACCCCAGGTCTGCACACTCTACTCTTGGGCACATTGTGTACCCTCCAGGACATATGAGTAATGAGAGTAATTCCTCAAAGTCCCCTCATGGTTTTGTTGAAGTGTATTCTGCAATCAGAATAAGAACCACAAGGGCCAGCGCGGCCACAATATGGACCCCAGTGGAGAAACTTTCTGTGGGGACTTGCTACAAGTCCTAGGGGCCAGGGGAAGTGCCTCAAGTGTTCCCAGTTGATAGCACCACTATCAGTAGTCTGGGACCCACAGTCTTGGCAGTGCTTCTCCAAGCCCTTGGCAAAGCTAGTAGGAAGATCCAAGATTTGCTTTCTATTCTCAAGTATGTCACCATATTTTAAACCATTTTGCTTTGCCTTACTATTTTTTCTGGACCCACTTCCCACGTTGGAGGCTATTGTGAGAATTTACTGGGCAAGTCAGATCACCTTTTAGCTAGAACTGTGCCGAAGCAATTCCTAAACTACGTCATCAAGGCCATTTCCTCTGCCCCAAATTATTTCCCTCCCAATCTTACAGCAGACAAGCACTGAACACGAGGAAAGCCATCAACCTCATAAGGAACAACACACATACCCTTAGGGAAAAACATGCATTAAATCTAAGCTCACCTACCCACAGAGCAGTGGGTGCCAGCAGAACGTAGAAGATAGAAGATTGCAAACGCTTGAAAATAAGCACCAGGAGAGCAGAAAATGCCTCGGAAAAGAAAGCTGAAAGAGCTAAAAATAAACTTTTGCTTTACCCCATGTCTGGGTAAAATCTTCAAAGGGACAAGCTACACATTACGTTTTGCAATGATTAATAGTCTTCCAGTCGCAAATGGAATCACTTGCCTTCTTCTTCATCTGCACCGAATCAGGAATTTTTAGTGGGAGAAAAAAAAGTTCCTTATATCCATCTATTCATGTAGCGAGAAAATCTATATGTCTGGCCTACGGAATGATTTCACTTGAAGCTGCCCACACTGAACAGAAGTGGCCTTGCTTTCCAAGACTCTAAGAAGTTGTGGAGCTTGTGCAGATCAATGGGTGATAGATAAAACACCGTCACTTATTAGCTGGGGATTTCTCTATGAAGAGCTTCTGCCCTTGGCCGTGACCACAAGGGGCTTTTCCTGCCACTAGAAGAAAGCACTGTCCAAAATGTTAATTCGATCGTTATGACTGTTGTGAGCTGAGTCATAGTAAGGACTAGTCTAACTGGGCAGCTGCCTTAGAAGCAAGCTGTAAAAGGTACTAAATTATGACGGGGAAAAATGGTAATATGACACCAGCCAACACTGATTTCCACACGGGACTTCTTACATAACTGGCAAAAGGTCAATTAGCCCTGATTTCCCTGAAGCAGCACCCCAAAATGGGATTAACACACACATCACCCTCCCCAGCCTGTCTCTATTGAAAAATTTTGACACTGGTAAGTGTAGGACGTGTGGTGCTACTCTAGGTCTTAACTCCCAGGGGCAACAAAGCCACAGTTTCCCAAAGTTGGCAGCCTCAAGGCAGGTTACCCGGGACAAGGGATTTACATTTTCATATAAAGATGGAAACCATTTAATTTGTCTACAAGAAATATATTTAGCTCAGAAAATTACACCCCAAAAAAGAAGCTGGAGGTGGGGCCGATGGTGGGAAAGAAAATTTAAACATTAGCTCTGTCTTCAGTGAGTGTGAGTGACTGGCACAATATGACAATTAGTAGGAGAATATTTTGTGAAACAAAAGCAGCCCCAAATAATGTGAAGTGTTATGTTGTATTCTATCCAAGTAACCTAGTCCTACCATGGGGTACCAGCAAGCTCCTTCTTATCCAGCTTGAATCCCGAGCGATCCTTGGTGCCTTTGCGTTCAGGGGAAAGAGGGGCGAGTCCCCACAGTATTTGTTAAAGCCATGAAATATCATAGACTTCAGGCCAGCAGGTGGATTTAAGATTTTATGATACACTTTAGAACAATAAATACCTAGAATTTTGAAAAGAGTCTGTAGTTGGCAGAAATGACTGAACTGTGAATGATCTGAAAAAGAAGTTAGAGTTGTAGAATTCTGTAAGCATGAGACTTATTTGAAGAGAGGTCCCTGACTAATGATAAACTGCTAATGTTAAATTTATGGGAGAGGTCACACCTTTAGTATCTTCATCACAAACACTTACATTTTATTTTTGACATGCAATCTTATTTGCATGAATCCCTTCCTACTTCAGGTTTTACTTTATCAGTTTGTATTATTTCCCCCACAAACATTATAAAAAGCCAAAGCAATAATTTGGGGAGCTCCTCTATGTTTAGAAAAGTTAAGAAAGTAAAAATTTCTGAGAAACATATTTAAGATTCTTAAAGGAAGTTCGTACAAATAAGGGTAAGTTATATAGAGGGAGATTTGTCTTTTTAAAAGTTTCTTCCCATTTGGTTTGAAATATTTTTGTATGAAACTTCTAGTTTATATAAGCTATCATTTCCCAAAATAAAAAATATGAATATAATGCTTAACATTTCCAAAATATTATTTGTTTTTCTGACCTTGGAGAAGACACCTTTGTGTCAACACATGCAAAGTACATGAACTGGATGTGTTTATTTTATCATCTGTAGCTGGAGAAATGAAATTAATTAAGTGGATATAATTTAATGTTTTGGCATCCCTCAAATTACAGTATTAAAATGACTCTAAACTATAGTTAGCTACAGAGAACATGAAAGAGTAATAAAGAAAATTTAAAAGAACACTGCAGAGGGATGTCACTTCCAGTAACATGTAAGATGTCTCAATGACATCTGATCAAGAAACAATTGTATAAGCACATTATTTACCTGGTATGTTTTTATAATTCTGCCATCTTTTTATATTTTCAAACAGTCTTTATTGGGTCAGCATGATGGAAACATTTGAAAGCCATGCTGCCTTGGAAGACCAAGAGTTAGAAGTCTATTAAGCCCTTAGTGAAATACCTAGGCAAATTGAAAGTGGGTGCTTCAAACACTAAAGTAATTAGACACATAATTTCAGAGAAAGTATTGTCACCATGGAACATAGGATTTCCAGATACGTGTGTCTGCATACATACATTTTCCTTCCTATTATCTCTAAGAGAACGTGTCTAAAGTTAACATACTTAGTCCAATCTTTGCTCATGAAAACCCAAGCAATGCAAAAATATATGAATAAGGAATAACTTACCAATTTTCAGCTCTAATATTCTTTATAATTTTGAAATGGTCAAAGTCAGGGCAGCTGATTTTTTTCTAGCAATTCAAAAAGGCATTGCCCTCACTTTGCCATTTCTTCAAGTTAAAGTTATTCATGTAAAAACATTGAGAGTTGCTTATAATTTTCACATATGCCTGTCTCACAGTTAGATAAACTTCCTTGTCTTTTCATTTATTCAATCAACAAATATCTATTTAGTTCCTACTATGTGTCAGATATTATATAATGGGAGATATCTGAAAGTAATTAAAGATTTATTCTCATAAACCTCATATTCTAGTTTGCAGAGATCATTAACAAATAATAAATTAAGATGGTGGCAGCCATGGAGCTGGAGCGAGTAGGAGGCTTGGGTTGCCCCCAGCAATGGAGGAAGCCAAGCTTCCCGCCTGCTCTGTCTGGCTCCATTCAAGGCTACAACATTTCAATTACAGAAGATAAATAAATACCAGAAAAAAAAAAGAAAAAAAAAAGAGAAGCTGGGAGCTTGGGTTGCCAGGGGGCATAGCCAGCCTGAAAATAGCCTCACCCAGGCTGGCCAAGCACCCCAGTGGGACTCCCCCACCCAGAAGGGACTGTGGGCAGCCTGAAAATGGCCCTCAACCCCTCACCCAGGTTGGCCACACTCCCATGGGGTAAGGGTCTCCACTTGAGGGCTTGACCATCCTGCAAACAGCCATCAGCCCCTCACCCAGGGCTTGCTAGGCATCCCAGCATGGAACTTCCAACCTGAAGGGGGTGTGGCCAGCCTGGGGGAGGGGCTGAGGGTTGTTTTCAGGCTGACCACACCCCCACAGGGTGAGGGTTCCCACTGGGGGGCTTGGCCAGCATGCAAACAGCCATCATTCACTCACCCAGGCTAGCCAGGCACCCCATTGGGGACCCCCACCCTGATCCAGGACAACCTTCAGGGCAAACCAACCAGCCCCCACCCATGCACCAGACCTCTAGCCTATATAATAAAAGGGTAATATGCAAATGGACCCTAACAGCAGAACGACTGGGAATGACTGGTCACTATGACACATTGACCATCAGGGGGCAGATGCTTAATGCAGGAACTGCCCCCTGGTGATCAGTGTGCTCCCACAGGGGGAGCTCTGCTCAGCCACAAGCCAGGCTGATGGCTGCCAGCACAGCGTTGGTGGTGGGAGTCTCTCCCGGCTCCTTAGTAGCACTAAGGATGTCCGACTGCAGCTTAGGCCTGCTCCCTGCTGGCAAGTGGACATCCCAGAGGGCTCCCAGACTGAGAGAGGGCACCGGCTCAGCTGAGGGCCTCCCCCCGCCCTAGTGCACAAATTTTTGTGCACCAGGCCTCTAGTACATATATTAAACAGTAAACAGTTAGGGAAAAGAAAAAGGAGAGCAGGAGAAGGGGAACTGGGAGTTTAAAAAGGAGAGCATGAAATCTGCAATTCTAACTAAATAAGGTGATCAGAGTAGGCTTGGTGGAAATCCTCCCACCGTGATCAATTTCAAGTTACAGAAGCTTTGAAAAAATGGCTTGCAAAGTTCTTGAATACTCAATGATTGGCTCTCATGAACTGGTAAAAGCTGGCTCTGGAACAAATTTTGAGCAAAGACTTAAAAAAATTGAAGGTGTTAGCCAAGCATACATCTGGGCAATGACCCTTCAGAGGGAGCAGCTAGAGCAAGACAATACCTGGGGTATTTGGGAACACTAAGTGGGTATGCAAGCTAGTTCGCAGGAAAGAGGTCACAGAGGGAAAAGGGCCAGAAACTGTAGGGTCCTGTAGACCTTTGCAAAGAGCGATCCTGTCCCACCCCCCCACCCCCCACCCTCGCCAGATTGCAGGTATCCATTGCAGGCTGAGTAGAAGGGTGAAATGAGAACATTTTCAAATGATCACATTGGCTACTTAGTGAAGAACAGATTTTAAGAGAACAAATTTGGAAACCGGGGGACCAGTTTGGCAGCTGAGCCATTAATCCCGATGGTGATGTAAGCTTTTGAAGGCAAAACTGACTTTACTAATGGATTAGATGTGTGTGAAGAGAGAAAGAGGAGAGTTGAGAATGACTTCAGTGTTTAGGAGCTGACATGGAAAGATGGAGTTTTCTCTGAATTAGGTGGAGAAGCAAAGAGGCCCATAGGGTAAATGGGCCTGAGATGTAGGCCCAGCAAAACCTCCGCCAGCCCCACAAGGAGATGTGGAATTAGAATAGCCCTTCAGAGTTATCTAGCATCGAGCTAAAATGGTCAAGCTTTTATATTCACACCTTAACCCTTGATGGGATGTGGGCTTCTCAGAAAAAGTGTGACTGTAGCCCACACAGTCTCTTAATTGAGGAAAATCCTGACGGGGCTGCCAGCTGACGGGGTAATACATTCTCCCATGAAATGAGGTCTGAGTGACACATGTCTTTGTCCACCACAATGCTCCAATTCATGCCACCGTGTTAGACTCTCTGGATAGTGCCATTGCACATACTCTTTTGAATATCTAAATACCATTCCAAGAAGATACCATTTTAGGTATTTTCCCCAAACAACACTATCTTAGAAACATAGGTTTGGTTTTGATTCCATTCTTCACATCAAGGAGCTTCCGATTAAGCCACCCATTGCAATGCTTCCTCTTGATTAGCAGGATGCAGCCTGATCTAGCGATTGGAACCCCCCATTCCCAGGGATACTGGCCTGTCTTATCGCAGGGCCTGGCAGTGCTGTGCCTGACTTAGGTTCTCCTTAGCAAGTGTGCATATGCGTATGTTCCGACAAAGAAACAAAATGTCAAGAAAGCATCACCACCATCTGGTGAATTAGAAAAGGTTAAATTTTCCAAGTGAAGAAACAACACATTTTCTCTCATTCCTTAACTCTAAAATCTTGACATCTGCTTTTTGAGGAAAGAAAATTATAAAGACTCTCTGAAGCTTTAGTGCAAGCATATTAAGGATGCATTCAACAAGGCCAACAAATAGACTGCCTGCTGAGAGGTAAATAACAAGGATGGTTAAGAAGGTACTCACATTACATGTTTAATACTATAACATCTAATATGGTGAGTCCATAATAAATAAATAACTATTTTTTAAACTTTTACAATATCTTCCGTTCCTGATTGCGTGCTGATATATAAAAGATTAAAATACCTTACTATTTTCCAGAATGTTTGGAAAGGTTAAATTAATAGTGTTGTTGGTACATGTTCTCCCTTATATTTCCTTATTGTGTGTGTGTCTTTGAAATTTTAAATCATTTTAGCCAAAGAAATGAAAGGCTCTATGTAGCATAGCTCAGAAAGAAAAAAGTGTGCTTGTCTTCTGTGGCTTCTTTCCTGAGTACAAACAGCTTGAGGTAGTATAAGTCAAGGGAAACACCAGCGCTTAGGTGCGTTCACAATTTTGAACCTAGACATTTGTAATCTGTGAATTTTGTACACTAGACCCCATAGTTCCAGTGACTTCAGAGCCATGAGAATCTGCAGATGTCACTGGCAGTGGTACCCATCAAAGAGTGCTCAACATCTGCTCATGGTGGAAAAATATGTCTCAGTGTCTTGATGTGTAATGCCACGGTGCAAGATGCTTTGTGCTGCGCATATGTGATTATCTGTGAACTCGCTATTCTCCTATGAGGTGTTCTTTCTGGCCTTTGGAAGACATAACCTCAGCGTTTGCTCTTTTTGCTCCATCTTGTTTAATTTTTCTAAATCACATGTTTTAGTATCAATCCCCAAGACTAATAGTGTGGTGAATTAGTCTAACAACTGCCAGGCTTTGGCCCTCTTGAAGAGTATTGTTGATCTCCTCGTGCGTTATTTTGCCCCAAAGTGTGCATACTTCTGTATCTCAGCATGGACTTTGTCTTGATTGATTTGCAGACAGACTGACACAAAACACAGCAGTCATGGCAAATTTTCCTCGTTCCACTTATGGAGTGTTAACTGAGAAGCATAATTTTGACCTTTTAATGATTGGACTTTAAGTATTTTCCCCAAACAGCACTATCCAAGGGAAAGGAAGTTATTCCTATTAACCTATAGGACACACTTAATGGGAGGACTGTCTAATTGAGACATCTTCCAGATACTCCGTTTAAACATAATGATGCATAATGGCAGTAACTGCCACTTAATTAGGAGAGAGTTCTACTACATCAGAAAGTAACCAAAACATTGAAGGGTATTGCTTTTCTATTAAAAGGGTAAATTTCCTCTAGGCTCAGAAATTATATTTTTACTTTTCTAAACTCTCAATACCTGTGATGTTGGGAGTGCTTCCTAGTATTTTAACGCCATCACTATACAGAAAAATCAATTAATAAGGGTTATTTGATTTAATTAAGATAATCTTTACATGGAATATTGTATTAGAAAGCATAAAGAAAATAATGAAAATGACCCAATATCTGTGCTGTGTCAGAGGCTATGTTATATATTTAAACATACGTTATCTTATTTAATGTTCACAAAATATTATTACTTACTTTAAAAATGGAGAGCCTGAAGCTTAAGGAGGTTAAGAAATTTGAGAGTATCCCATATAATAAAGAGGTAACATGCAAATTGACTATCACTCCAACACACAAGATGGCTTCCCCCATATGGACACAGGATGGCTGGCAGGGAATGGCAGTTGGGAGGGACCAGGCCTACAACGGAGGGCAGTTGTAGGAGATCAGATCAGGCCTGCAGGGGAGGACAGTTAAGGGTGACCAGGTCTGCAGGGGAGGGCAGTTGGGGGTGACCAGGCTGGCAGGGGAGAACAGTTAGGGGTGACCAGGCCAGTAGGGGAGGGCAGTTAGGGGCAATCAGGCTGGCAGGCAGGTGAGCAGTTGGGAGCCAGCAGTCCTGGATTATGAGAGGGATATCCAACTACCCATTCAGGCCCGATTCCATGGGGTTTCAGATTGGAGAGGGTGCAAGCTGGGCTGAGGGACACACACCCCCACCCCCAGTATAAATTTTGTGCACCGGGCCTCTAGTATGACAAATAAAAGTCCAAGTGAATTGCAGGCCTTAATCTATTTAATTCTTCTTTCTAACTAAGAGTTCTTTGGTTTTTAGCAAGTGTTAATATGGTATTAGCCTTAAACCAAATTTTTAAAACAACCATGATGCATAAAGAGGTGTAACAAGTTTGAATGCTATTTCTATGTTTTTCCATATATTTGGAGAAATAGTTCACATTTTCCTATAATTAACTCAATCCTAGTAGGTGCGTGTGAAATTAGAAAAATTAGCTTGAGAATTATATTTTCAATTATATTTTGAAATACTACAATTATATTTTCTGAGAAAGTTAGGGTAACAGTCTAAAATATTATTTACCTAAGATGTGAAGGCACAATCTAACCTAGAACATAATTTTAGGTCTTACTAAGGCCAGCAACCTTTCTTTCTTCATAAGAAATGATACCCTAAGTTCTTCTGGGCTAATGGAGGTCTTTATGTTGGCTTTCAGAGAATCACACGCATGCACACACATCATTCTAAACCCCACTACCCCAGGACAATAGCTGTTATTAGACATCTGTGATTGTCCATCTACTAGAAATAAGTATAAAGAGTGGAGGCAATTTCCCAAATTGAGTCTCCAAATCTTCTTTAGGAAAAAAAAAAAATCAGTTTGCCTGTCTGCACTGATCAAATTCCCCTGTTAAAAGCTTAGTTCTATATTTTGCTCTACCTGTATAGACATATTAGAATTAAGCCAATAATAATTATAGTAAGTACTAGAGGCCCGAAGCATGAAATTTGTGCAAAAGGCTCAGCCCTCACAGCTGCGGTGGCTTGCCTTGGCCCTCGCAGGCCTGGCTCCATCCAAAAGGACATGCGGAAGGTCATTTGGCTGTCCAGTCTAATTAGCGCGTTATACTTTCATTATTATAGAGAATATCTAAAAAAAGTTGAAACTATGTCAACATAGTTTTCAGTAAAGTTAAGCTAAAGAAATAACACAAATTAACTCCATTTATTAGATTTTTCAGTTATCCTAAGTCATAAGTAATGAACTACTTTAATTTCTCATTATTCAAGTGATCATTTTTCTGATTTTTTAAATTAAAAAATATGGCAGTAATCTCAAGATTTTGCTAGAGTTATAGGACTTAAATAATAGGAAGCAAGCTTTTCTGTAATGCTGAATATAATTGTTTTATTTAAGTATATTTGGTACATAATATTAGTTATATTAGTTTCAGGGTGCAATATAGTGATCTGACATTTCCATACCTTATGATGTAATCACCCCACTAATTCTGGTAATTATCTGAACATAAACATTTATGTCATGCCTATGCTTGGGTTTATATAATTATTTATTTTTATAATAGAAAGTTTTTAATATAGTACAAATTATCATTAGAGTGATATTACAATGTTAAAGCTCGTTGTCCAAAATGGCAAACATTTTTATAGAAAGCACTAGAATTTCTAATTAGTTTCCTCTAGTTCCTTCCTGGTTTAATTTTTTATAGATTATGATTGACATATAACATTTTGTAAATTTAAGGTGTACAACATATTAATTTGATTTATTTATGTCTTGCAATATGATTGCTATTGTAGCAATATTTAGCCCCTCTATCACATTACATGATTATCCTTTCTTTTTAGAGGTTGGAATAATTAAGTTTTAGTCTCTTAGCAAATTTGAGCATATTGAAGTTATGAGCACTTTGACTCCTTTAAATAAATGTTCCCTAAAATCAATTATACCCTGAATCTGTTTTTTATAATATATAGTGTATCTATATATATAAAAGTTTAAATGACTTTTATGACAGAACTACCAGTTGACCAGTCACTATGAAGTGCACTGACCACCTGGGGGAAGACACTCAACACAGGAGTTGCCCCCTGCTGGTCAGTGTGCTTCTACAGCCAACCTCCCATGGCCCCTTCTCCCAGCTGGCTGCAATCGTTGGCCAGGCTGAGGGACTCCACCCATGCACAAATTCGTGCACTGGGCCTCTAGTATATTTTAAAAAACAGAACCAGCATAGGTAATTTTCTGACTTGAATACTTTAGCATTGGACAAAAGCCCCTTGCACAAATTTCAATTATGTCAAATACTACCACAATACTATGCAGTATTGATTCAAAAACATATATTGAGCATGTATTTTATGCCAACTTCTGGGTATGATAATGGGTATGAAAACAAACACTCTTCCTTCTTGATAAGTGTATGGGACAAGAGATGAGAGAGGAGAAACAAATTATGGTCATTGTTTAACTTGAAAAAATGACTGCTGAACAAACTGGTTCTTCATACATAGGTATTTAGCAGACATTTTCTCCAAAACTGCCAAAATGAGCCTAAAACAACTAAAATGTTTGCTGTCAATGATAAAATTTAATCTTTCAAATAAAAATTTCAAATTTTAGAAAACTTGTATAAACTATCCTGAGTTTGACAGCTTCCCAATACTTAAAATGTTTGGATAAGCTTGATAATTCTGTATTAATGAGTGTGGAATTTTAATACTGGATTCTAAAATATGTCAACATTTGGAAATTCTGCATAACTTGGTGAACCAACATATTTCATATTACCAATGCATAATGTGACAAAATCATACATTGGTAAAAGAGCTACTCAAAGTACAATATACAAATATATTTTAATGTCACAAAAAAAAGGAAAAGTGCCTTGATGTGGTTTCAAACTCTATATTGAAACTATCTTTAAGAAGCCACCATTGTTGAGTTTGGGTATAGTAGCAAAGAAGAATATTGACAATCATCTAAAAGGCAAGTAAAATATTACTCCTTTGCCTAACTACATATCTTTGTAAAGCCAGAATTTTGCCATTTGTGTCCATCAAATCAACATATTGCTATAGATTGAATGCAGAAGCAGACCCAACTATTTTTTGTTGTTGTTAATCTTCACCCCAGGATATTTTTCCATAGATTTTTAAACAGAGTGGAAGGGAGGGGGAGCGACAGAGAGAGGCACATGGACTAGTTGTCTCTTGCATGTACCCTGACTGGAACTGGGGATCTAGCCTGCAACTGAGGTACATGCCCTTGACTTGAATTGAATGCAGGACCCTTCAGTCCATAGGCCGATGCTCTATCCACTGAGCCAAACCAGCTAGGGCTCAACTATCTTTTCTTAGATCAAATATCAAGAGAGTTGCAAAACTGTAACACCATGTCACTTTCCTTCCACTACATGTCTTAGTCTTAGAAAATATAGTGATTCTTTAGTAAAATATGTTCAAGATTTTCATTTGTAATAAAGTAAATATCAATACATATAACCCAGATAAGCAAAACCTCTTTGAGGTGATCAATCATTTCTAAGAACCAGTTGCCCCATTCTCAAGAGATTCTGGCTACCTAAGAAAGACCCTACAGGAAGTTTAACTTTCCACTTGGAAATTTTAGGGGGGAAAAAAAAGAAAGAAAGGCTGAAAATCAGTGAAGGACATTCATAAGATAGGTGCCTCTTGGGTTGATAAAATTATGTCATAGTTATTTTCAAACCCCAATATTTCAAGGGACTAGGTAGCTGACGATGACCCTTGTAGCTTTGCCTTGTTTCAGGGAGAAAAGCAAAGCAGCCAAATTATGATGTGCTGAGCTAACCCTGGAATCCAGGTTTTCTGACTCTGGAATCTGCAGTTTTTATGAATATGAAAATGACTCCTTAAAAAATGTTATCCGAGAGTTCAATTTTGTCTTAAATCATCCAAATCGCTCCGACCAATGTAAGTGTTCCGCAAACTAGATTTGAATTCATTGATGTCAAAGCTAGATTAACTAACACAGACTGATTTTGTCATATGTTTAAAGAGAAATGTCACACGTTATCTGCATGTGCAGCCTAAGTTCTATTCCATTAATTCCATCTGCAGCCACTTTGGTTTTTTTTAACAGTGTAAGTCACTCTTCCCCCTTAAATATATTGCATACATCCTTGCTTAGGATGCAGCAGTTCTATCTCTCAAATATTGTTATGCTAGCCCATTTCCATGTTCCAGTTAATAGGCCACAATGATGGTACAGTGTGCAATCCAGAAAACACTTGAATTTCCACATTAAAAGAAAGAAGGGGGTGTGGATAATTAAAAATGGTGACTAATCCAAAAGACATTTTTATTTGTAATGTGTTTTGTGCTAACATTAAACATGGACATAATTATGTTTTCAAAAATTCTCTTCAAACAAATGAAGTCACTGTCTAAATGTCTCTCTTTTCCTTGTTTTTGCTGTTTAATTATCCATACCCTATCTCATATTCTCCCTTCATGATAGTTATGTCTAAAACCTTCAGAGGAACTCTTATTTAGAAGTTTAAAGAACGTGATAAATTAGATAGTTGAGATATAGCAAATATTTACTTCAAATGTAGCTATTTCTTATCCTTCATCCCTAGCAGATATCTCATTGATGGTAGTACTCTTAAACAATTGGCCTGAATTCTGCTTCAGATTTCTTCTCAGCACAGGACTCTCAAACAGCTGTGCTGGACTAACACAAGAATTAAAACCTGTTTGACACTCCTATCTAATCAATGACACTTTTCCCAATGATGCCCACTCCTTATCCAATATTACAGTTATTTAGCTACATAACTAACTAGAATTTAGCTACACACCTAAGTCTAGAATCTGTAATGCTTTTCAGAGAATCTCTTAATGTCAAAAGTCTCACTTCTTGAGATTTAATGAGTTAACTGAGTTAACCCACTTAATATCAGTTATATGAATGCTACATGTAAAATGACAGTAAGATTTTATTCTAAAATAACAGTGTTGATGATTACAGTTAACCTATATTATTATTTATCTTAAATCATTCTTCATTTGTTCATGTTTTCATATGTTCAAAGAGCATTGAAGGGACTAATTACTTGCAAATTATTTTTCATTAAGTTATCTACTCTATAAAAGCGAAATATTAAAATTAACCATTTCTCTGAGACAGGGTAAGCCACGCCCACCAGCCAATCAGAGCGGCTGTATGCAAATTAGCCTAGCCAACATGGCGGCTGCCACTCACGGACCTGAGTAAACAGCCCTTTCCATTGCAGCAGGAGCGAAAGTGAAGCTTCACCCGCTCAGCTCGGCTCCCATTAAACTGCCTCTAGCAGTTTTGAAACAATGTAACAATCATAGAATCCTCGGGAGCTGAAGGAAAGAGCAGCTCCGGCCTAACCAGTAAAAGTAACAATTGTTTCATTATAGACACTGCGAGGTGAAGCAGAGGAGGCTTCGTTAGTAGTTAGAAGGCTGCCTTAAAGGAACAGTGTATCATTATAGAAGATAACCCCAGGCCTTCAAGGAACAGTATCAATTATAGGCGATAAATCACAAAAACCTGCGTCCAGCCAGCCTTGCTGGGACGTTGGGTCAATGGGAGCTGTGGGCAGCCTGAAAGCCCCTCACCCAGGCTGGTCAGGCACGCCAGCAGGTGGACATCCCCCGAGGGGTCCCAGACTGCGAGAGGGCACAGGCCGAGCTGAGGGACCTCCCGAGTGCACAGAGTGGCTGCAGGGCGGGACAGCACAGGACCCAGGACCCCTGAGTGGGAAAGAGGCGGCAGGGTTGGAGGGCACCGGGAAGCGGGTAAGAGGCGGCAGCGGGGGGTCTCGGCCTGCTTGGTGGCTGCCCAGGCCCTTTGAGGGGCACTGGGGAGCGGGAAAGCAAGGCTGCAGGGGCCAGGGTCCTTCTTGGCAGCTCCCCAGATCCCTTGGGGGCATCGGGAAGTGGGAAAGGAAGGCAGCAGGGGACAGGTGAGTGGGAAAGAGTCAGCGGCCTGCTTGGCGGCTTCCCAGGTCCCTTCCGGGGATCAGGGAGGAGGAAAAGGCTGGCCTGACCACGAGGTGGGGTTTTCCCTGCTTTCTGGTGGCTGGAGGAAGATGGGCAGTAGGCAAGCTTGGGAGGCAGGCTGCACCCAGCCCTGGCCACACTCAAAAAAGAGAACAACATGCTGGGGAGGGCAAGAGTCTGAGAGATCAACATAGAGGGGGTGCCTGCTCCAAGCCTCCACGATGTGCCTGGGGGCAAGCCCCCGGCAGGTAGACACACACAGGAGGACTGCTCCGAGCCTCAGATGCGGCTGGGGGCAGGTCCCCAGTGGTGACACACACACACACACACA
>PVJC01036642.1:0-17654 GCA_004026665.1 Murina feae | reverse complement strand
ACCAGCCATCCCACCCCCCAGTGCACGAACCCTGAGGGGGCTGTGGCCAGCCTGAAAACAGCCCTCAGCTCCTCACCCAGGCTGGCCATGCATGCCAGCAGGTGGACATTCCCCCCGAGGGGTCCCAGACTGTGAGAGGGCACAGGCCAGGATGAGGGACCCCCTCCTCCCCTCACCGAGTGCACAAATTTTTGTGCACTGGGCCCCTAGTATTTTTATAATGTAGTTGTGGAGGCTGCGCATTTAGGTATATACCTCATGCCGCCATCTTGGTTCTTTCTTCTCCTCTTCTTCTTCTTCCTTCTCACCCTTCAACATTTCATGAAATACTAGTTTGGTGTTAATGAACTCCTTTAGCTTTTTCTGGTCTGTGAAGCTCTTTATCTGATCCTTAATTCTAAATGAGAGCTTTGCTGGGTAGAGTAATCTTGGTTATAGGTCTTTGCTTTTCATCACTTTAAATATTTCTTGCCACTTCCTTCTGCTGAGAAATCAGCTGACAGTCGTATAGGTGCTCCCTTGTAGGTAACTGACTGCTTTTCTCTTGCTGCTTTCAAGATTCTCTCTTTTTCTTTAATCCTTGGCATTTTAATTATGATGTGTCTTAGTGTGGGCCTCTTTGGGTTTATTTTGTTTGGAACTCTATGCTTTCTGATCTTGTATGTCTGTTTCTTTTACTGGATTAGGGAAGTTTTCCGTCATTATTTTTTTTATAAGTTTTTTTTTTTAATTTCTTGCTTCCTCCCTTCTCCTTCTGGCACCCCCACGATGTAAATGTTGGTACATTTGAAGTTGTCACAGAGGCTCCTTACACTATTTTCATATGTTTTTATTGATTTTTAGAGAGAGGAAGGAAGAAGGATAGAGGGGTGCTTGTGGGATGCAACCAATTGATATTTCTCTCCCTCTCGCCTCCCTCTCTTACATTCTCTCTAAAAACCAATGGAAAAAGTGTCCTGGAGTGGGTATTTTTAAAAAAATGCTTGGCACAGCCCTGGCCAAGCATTGCTCACTTAGCTGAGTGTGATCCCAGATTGGAACACATGCCTGGATTGTGAGTTCTATGTTTCCCTCTCTCTCTCCATCCCTCTCTCTCTTTCCCTCTCCCTTCCTCCCTCTAAAAAAGGTCAGTAAAAACTTATTTTTTACAAAATGCTTTCCACATAACAATCTCTATATAAAGTGTTACTTATTATATCTGGGTGACCATAAAAAATTAATGTCTTGCCCAGCTGGTGTGGCTCATTGGTTGAGCGTGGATTGAGGAACTAAGAGGTCACTGGTTGCATTGCTGGTCTGGGCATATGCCCCAGTTGCTGGCTCAAATCCACAGTAGGGGGTGTACAGGATGCAGCCAGTTGATGATGTTCTTCTCTCTCACTGATGTTTCTACCTCTCTCTCTTCCTTCCTCTCTCTAAAAATCAATAAAAACATATATATGTATTTTAAAAATATATTTTATTGATTTTTTTTACAGAAAGAAAGGGAGAGGGAGAAGGATAGAAACATCGATCAGCTGCCTCCTGCACACTCCCTACTGGGGATGTGCCCACAACCAAGGTACATGCCCTTGACAGGAATCAAACCTGGGACCCTTTAGTCCACAGGCTAACGCTCTGACACTTTATCCACTGAGCCAAACTGGTTAGTACATTTCTTAGACCATTTTGGACTACTTATTGAATCAAGAGTATCCATGCCTGATCAAAGTGAGGTCAGCTCCTCATTTTTTGGCCAGTTGTCGATCAAAGTCATCCATGCCTGAAATACGCTAGACAGCTTTTTTTTTGTCTGTCACATTTTCTTTTTTTAATTTTGTTTTATTGCTTAAACTATTACAAGGAGTGTTAAATACGCCTCCATTTTTCCCCTTGACCTTCCCCTCTCCTCCCCTACCCCCCAGTGCCTTGTGTCCATTGATTATGCTTATGTGCATGCATACAAGTCCTTCAGTTGATCTCTTAACTCCCCCTCAACTCTCCCCAGCCTTCTAGCTGCATGTGGACAGTCTGTTCAATGCTGTTCTGCCTCTGTATCTGTTTATGTTCATCAATT
Source organism: Murina feae (assembly GCA_004026665.1). NCBI lineage: Eukaryota > Metazoa > Chordata > Mammalia > Chiroptera > Vespertilionidae > Murina > Murina feae. The sequence continues at coordinate 15,598 of PVJC01036642.1, read as the reverse complement.
TATAATGGTCTTTATTATCCTTAAATAAGTGAGATCATGTGGTATTTTTTTTTTGACTGGTTATTTTACTTAGCATAATGCTCTCCAGTTCCATCCATGCTGTTGCAAATGGTAAGAATTCCTTCTTTTTTTACAGCAGCATAGTATTCCATTGTGTAGATGTACCACAGTTTTCTAATCCATTCATCTGCCGATGGGCACTTAGGCTGTTTCCAAATCTTAGCTATGGTGACTTGTGCCACTATGAACATAGGGACGCATATATCCTTTCTGATTGGTGCTTCTGGTTTCTTGGGATATATTCTCAGAAGTGGGATCACTGGGTCAAATGGCAGTCCTATTTTTAAGTTTTTGAGGAAACGCCATAATGTTCTCCACAGTGGCTGCACCAGTCTGCATTCCCACCAGCAGTGCACGAGGGTTTCTTTTTCTCTGCATCCTCTCCAGCACTTGTCGTTTGTTGATTTGTTGATGATAGCCATTCTGACAGGTGTGAGATGGTACTGAAAGATCCTGTCTTGGACCCTCTGCCACTGGAGGCGACGGCGACCCCAATCACCCATAGGAGACGCACTTAATACAACAGCAAGAGGATTTTATTCCAGCATGCTGGGGCTCAACTCTAGCTCTCGCAGGAGCAGAGAGAAGTCCAGCCCCGAACAGCAAGTCTTACAAACTTATAAAGGCAACAACTACAAAATAGGGAGGGGGTCAGGGGCTTTCTAGATAAGTGAGGGTACACAAGGAACTTTTGGTTCATTAATCAACAAACAGGGAGGATCATCAAGGACAGCAGTAAAACTTCTGCTAAGCCCTTTTCTCAGAACTGGGTTGTCTGTTCCGGCCCGGGGTGATCTCCTGGAACAGTTAGAAAGGTCACATTCCCATGCCATGGGCCCCAAAGAGGGGGGCTGAGCAGGCACCCCCTTTTTTAAGTTTTTATATTCTTTCATTACCTCATTGTTGTTTTGATTTGCATCTCTCCGATGATTAGACAGCTTTCTAATTTGTATTTGTTTATTTTAAAGTGAGAGATGAAGGGAGGGAGAGAGAGATGTGTTCCACTTATTGGTGCGTTCCTTGGTTGACTCTTGTATGTGCCCTGACCGGGGTCGAACCCTTGACCTTGGTGGGTAGGGATGATGCTCTAACCAACCAAGCCACCTGGCTAGGGTTAGTTTTCTAGTTTTGTATGATGTTTTGTATGAGAATTGCGTTATCAATAATTTGGAAGGTTTGGTAAAACACATTCTGTCCTCACCCCATCTCCCTCTCCCTGTCCTCGCTCTTAGTTCCTCTCCCTTATCCCTCCCCCCACTCCCCTCATTTCTATCTTCATCTCTCTGGTTAGTCTGTCCCTCGCTTTCTCATCATGTGGCAGAGGTGCGTGTATTTGTGTAGGTGGAGGGTCATGCAGTGTCCCTGCTCCTCCCGTGCATCCTCACCCGCACAACCAAACAGGAGCCCAGGGTCAGGGTGTACACATCACTGCTGTGTCCCCTTCTGCCGCCTTTTAAAAAGTTTATTGTGGTGACGTTGATTAATATACTTAGAAAGGTTTCAGGTGTACAGTTCTATAACGCATCATCTATAGATTGTAACATGCTTTCTGTCCAAGATGTCCGAGCATCCACCCACCGGAAAAAGCCATAAACCATCCCCCCCACCCCCAAGCCAGGTGTAGCCTGACCGCCCCGGCCATTAACGGCAATATCCTGGCATCCATAGCTCCTGGCGTCGGCAGCACCCTGGGGGGGGGTGGAAGCTCCATACATTCCAAAGACCACTTCCTCCTGCCCAAACCCTCCCCTCCCTTACCCGCCCCAGACCTTAAAAACCCAGCCCAGTTCGGTTCCAGCGCGGCCTCATGGCTCTCCTTTCCTTCCCGGGGAGCCTTGAGCCCGTCCGTTTGCTCCTAATAAAGCCTGGATGATTTTCTGTTTGCCTCCATCTTTAATTCTTCGATGGCTTAACAGAACACTTTCTTTCTTTTTAAAAAATATATTTTATTGATTTTTTTACAGAGAGGAAGGGAGAGGGATAGAGAGTTAGAAACATCGATGAGAAAGAAACATTGATCAGCTGCCTCCTGCCCACCTCCTACTGGGGATGTGCCCACAATCAAGGTCCGTGCCCTTGACCAGAATCAAATCTGGGACCTTTCAGTCAACAGGCCGACGCTCTATCCACTGAGCCAAACCAGTCAGGGCATCTTTCTTTCTTTTTAATCCTCACCTGAGGATATGTTTATTGAGAGAGAGAGAGAGATATCACTGGTCAACTCTCAAACACATCTCAACCAGGATCAAACCTGAAATATATATTTTTATTGATTTCAGAGAGAGGAAGGGAGAGGGAGAGGCAGAGAAACATCAAGTAGAGTGAATCATCGATCGGCTGCCTCCTGCAAACCCCACACTGGGGATTGAGCCCACAACCTGGGCATGTGCTCTGACCCGGAATCCAACTGTGACCTCCTGGTTCCTAGGTCAATGCTCAACTCCTGAGCCACCTGCCGGGCAAATCTGCAACATTCAGGTGTACCGTGGGAGCACTTGGCCACCCTTCCTCTCCCATCTTCTGTGCTCCACTCCTGGCCTCTCCCCGTGACTCTGCACTCCCTTCACTCCATGGACCCAGGCCCGCTGCTACCTGAGGTCACTGGCTGCGCTTCGGGAGCCTGGAGCCCCCACTTTCAGGATCAGCGGCTCTGGGTCCCTCATCTGTTAGAGCCTCGGGACCTCCTCCCTCCCGTGGGACCCTCCTCCCACCCACCCCCATCTCTGCAGGTGTCTTCCTTTTACCACCAACCTGCCCTCTGGGTCTCACAGTCCATCCAGAACCCCTCTTTCCCTGCCCCCCTCTCTGCTTTGGTCCTCCATTTTCTTCCTTTTCTCTTTACCCCTGGTTTTTGTTGGTGGTGATTTTGTTTTTATCCTCACCCAAGAGGTGAGAGGACATTTTTTTTACCCATTGATTTTTAGGGTGGGTGGGAGAGAAGAGGAGAGGAGAGGAGAAGGAGAAGAGAGAGACAGAGAGAGACTGGCTGGCTCCTGAACACCCCCAACCTGGGGCTGGGAGATTGAACCTGAACCCCAGGTGCACGCCCTTGACTGGGAATCAAACCCATGACCCTCAGGTGCGCAGGCTGGTGCCTTAACCACTGAGCAGCTGGCCAGGGCTATCCCTGGGTTTCACGTCATGTCTCTGGGTCCTCTCACTGCCTTCCTGTTGTCACTCTTCCTCCCTCCCTGCTTCCCTCCCTGCCTCTCTCTCCTTTCCCCTCGGCCAAACCCTCATCTCCTCTCTCCTCCGCCTTCCCTTCCCTCCCGCCTGGTACTGTGGAGATCCCGGCAGTTCTCAGTGTCCCAGCCGACGCCTCCGATGGCCTCTCTCCTCTTGCTGCCGGGCTGTCCCTCTGCCGCAGCACCCTGCCCTTCCTCCCTCTGGCTTTCCCTCTGCCCTCTTCACTGCCCCTGGCCGAGACCACTCCACCCTGGGAACAGCTGGGGCCAGGACTCCTCTCCGCTCCCCTCCTAGCCCAGGGCCTGGAATGGACACACGTGGGGGGTGGGGGCAGGGAGGGAACGAGTGACAAATCTGTCCGTCCTCTTCCCCTTCAGTCACTGAGGATGCCTTCGAGGTCTCCTTTTTGCCTCTCTCTCTCTCTCTCTCTCTCTCTCTCTCTCTCTCTCTCTCTCTCTCTCTCACGCACACATGCACAGCCTGTACTGTGTCCAGGAGGCAATCCACCAGTGTTTCTCCCTCACATCAATGTTTTTCTCTCTCTCCCTTCCTCCCTCCCTCCCTCTGTTCCACTCTCTCTAAAAAGCAGTGGAGCCCAGCCAGCCAGCGTGGCTCAGTGGTTGAGCATTGACCTATGAACCAGGAGGTCATGGTTCGATTCCCCATCAGGGCACAGGCCCGGGGTGCCGGCTCCATCCTCAGTGGGGGGCGTGCCGGCTCCATCCTCAGTGGGGGGGCATGCAGGCGGCAGCCGATCCATGATTCTCTCTCATCACTGATGTTTCTCTCTCCTTCTTCCTTCCTCTCTGAGATCAATAAACATTTATATTTTCTGAAAAGTGTTTGTCGCCCTGACCGGTTTGGCCCAGTGGATAGAGCGGCGGGCTGCGGACTCCATGCTTGCAGGTTCGATTCCGGTCAAGGGCATGTACCTTGGTCGCGGGTGTGTCCCCAGTGGGGGGTGTGCAGGAGGCGGCTGATCGATGTTTCTGACTCTCTATCCGTCTCCCTTCCTCTCTGTAAAAATCAATAAAATATATATTTTTAAAAAGAGTTTGTCCAAGACGCTCAGCTGGGAGGTGGACTTGAACCTGGGTGTCCGGATGCACAAGGCGCTTCTCACCACCAGGAGGCCCTGCTGTGCATCCTCACCCAGGTCAGACGGGCCCTGGGCGGGTTACAGAGAACCGACAGGGGAACCCAGAGGCAACCGAAGCCAGTGACGTCCTGCAATGCTGCTCCGTCGCCATGGCAACCGCTAACGCTATCACCACCCAGGCGCTGGGGAGGGGAGGGGGCTGGGGCGGGGCGCTTTGGCGGTCGCACCCGTTTGCAGGCTCACAAAGGCCTTCCTTGTTCTTCTGCAGCCCGTTTGCAAAAATAAGGGGGGTCGGGGTGTCCTAAACCCGCATTTCCTGGGCCCAAGGGGCTGGGGATCCCAACCTGCTCACAGTGCGACCTCCTTGCCGCCCCAGCTTCCCCCTGGCCCCTGAGGCTCCCGCTGGAACCTCCCTTTTTCCCTTGTTTTGTGCGGAAAGGGCTCTGTTTTCTTCGTTCCCCGGCGCCCTCTGGTGGTGGCTCTGTTTTCTTCGTTCCCCGGCGCCCTCTGGTGGTGGCTCTGTTTTCTTCGTTCCCCAGCGCCCTCTGGTGGTGGCTCTGTTTTCTTCGTTCCCCAGCGCCCTCTGGTGGTGGCTCGCGCTCCTTGGCCACATCACCGCCTCGGAGACACCGTGAGTCTGGCCCTTGATGGTAACAAGATCATTGCATTTATCTTGGTTCACCTTTATCTGCTTCCTTTTCATTTATTTACTTTTAATACACATTTTTATTGATTTCAGAGAGGAAGGGAGAGAGAGAGAAACATCAGTGAGAGAGAATCATGGGAAGGCTGCCTCCTGCACGCCCCCTACTGGCCATAGAGTTTGAAACCTGGGGATGTGCCCAGGTTCCTAGGTCAACGCTCAACCACTGAGACACACCTGCAGGGCGAGATAGGTATATGTTTATTAACCCTCACCCAGGGATGTGTTCTTATTGATTAATTAGAGAGAGGGATTGAGAGAGGGATTGATCGGTTGCCTCCCGTACTTGCCCCGATCTGGGATAAAACCCACTGGAACCCAGGTATGTGCCCTGCCTGGGACTTGAACCCTAAGTTTTTGGTGTACAGGACGACGCTCCAACCCACTGAGCCACCTGACCAGGGTGAGATTATTATTATTTTTTAACATAAAACTAAACTGGAAAACAGAACCACAAGCTTTAGTCTCACACTCACGGGTCTGGGAATCTGCTAGGAGGCCCTGCTCTCTGAGTCTCAGGCTTGGAGGGATACTGGGCACCTTCTTACCAGGCTAAGGCCAGAAGCTTCCAGAAGGATGAAGGGAAGCACGCAATGCCCTGAGGGCTACATATGCACCTCGATGCTGGTGAAATACATTCTCCCTCCCGTCCTGTGTTCACAGGTTCCTCGCTTTCCCCAGGACCTAAAAGCGCTCCGTGCTCGTTTTCCTAATGGACGAGGAAAGAATTGATGAAGACGAGCAGAATTCCTACAGGGAAAGCACTTTCAGCGAGTGGCTGGCCAGCGTGTCCGCGTCACACTCTTGTGCTCACACCTTTGCCATCTTCTTGGCTCCGGAATCACATCCAGTTCTGAGACAAATCACTTCTGTGGCTGAAGGATGACCTGTGGGTTGCAAACACCGGCGCCCACCCTTTTGTGCTGTGTGGCTTGGGGTAAGTGACGTAGCCTCTCTGGTCCTCAGACTCATTTTTCCCCCCCTAAGCCTTAGGACTCTAAAACCTCCTGAGTTAGAAGAGTCCAGCCTGGCCCGTGTGGCTCAGTGGTTGAGCATCGACCTATCAACCAGGAGGTCATGGTTTGATTCCCAGTCAAGGGCACATGCCCAGGTTGCAGGATCAATCCCCAGTGGGGGATATGCAGGAGGCAGCCAATTAATGATTCTCTCTCATCATGGATGTTTCTCTCTCTCTCTCCCTCTCTGAAATATATTTTATTGATTCCCTCTGTGAAATCAATAAAATGTGTATTTTAAAAATTAATAGCTCTAGCCAGTAATTTAGCTCAGTGGCTAGAGTGTCAGCCTGTGGACCAAAGGGTCCCAGGTTCAATTCCAGCCAAAGACACATGTCCGGGGTTGCAGGCTCCATCCCCAATAGGAGGTGTGCAGGAGGCAGCCAATCAATGATTCTCAGGATTGATTTATATATCTCTCTCTCACGCCCTTCCTCTCTTAAATCAATCAATAAATATTTTTTAAATAAAATATATTTCAAAAAAAGAAGAGTCCAGCCCTAACCGGTTTGGCTCAGTGGATAGAGTGTCGACCTGCAGACTGAAGCGTCCCAGGTTCGATTCCGGACAAGGGCATGTACCTTGGTTGCAGGCACATCCCTAGTAGGAGGTGTGCAGGAGGCAGCTGATGGATGTTTCTCTCTCATCGATGTTTCTAGCTCTCTATTCCTCTCCTTTCCTCTCTGTAAAAAAATCAATAAAATACCTCTCTCTTCCGCTCTGTAAAAAATCAATTGAAAATGTATGTATATTTTTAATGTATTTTATTGATTTTTCACAGAGAGGGAGGGAGAGGGATAGAGAGTTAGAAACATCGATCAGCTGCCTCCTGCACACCTCCCACTGGGAGTGGGCATCCAAGGTACATGCCCTTCACTGGAATTGAACCCAGGACCCTTCAGTCTGCAGGCCGACGCTCCATCCACTGAACCACACCGGCCAGGTCAGGGCTGTCTGTCTCCCTTTCGTTGCCCGTTTGTGACCCGGTGCCAGGCCCTTCCCAGCGCAGCGCAAGTGGCAAACCTCTCTGATTGTTATTTCAGTTTATCTCGCCCAGACCTGGTGCTGAGAAGTGAAATCAAGGCAGCAGCGGGGAGCAGGGATGGACGCGCTCCTGGCCATGGCCGCCCCCCGCCGCCCTGAGCTGGGAGAAGCCCGGGTGCACGAGGGTCACGCCAAGGCCCGGGAGGACAACCAGGAGGGCGGTTTGCAGCCAGAGGCCCCCGAAGGAGACCCCGCCCAGGGTCAGGGCGGACGCCCGTGATGGGGTCCCAGGGGCCAGGCCCAGCCCACGGGTCACCCAGGCCCCCTGCCGGCCACGCAGGCGCGCGGCGCAGGGACAGCGAAGGCGCCCGGAGGACGCCGAGGCCGCGGGGCCGGGGAAGCCGTGGACGAGCGAGGACTGCGGCCAGGCCTTCGGCTGCTGCTCGGCGCGCACCCTGCACGGCCAGACGCTCACCCGGGAGAAGCCGTTCGCGTGCCCGCGGTGCGGCCGGGCCTTCCGCCAGCGCGTGCACTTGACCCAGCACCTGCGCGGCCACCTGACCCTGCACCACCTGCGCGTGCACCACCTGCGCGGCACCACCTGCGCGTGCACCTGATCCAGCACCTGCGCATGCACCTGGCACGGCACCTGCGCGTGCACACGGGCGAGCAGCCCTCCCGGTGCCCCGAGTGCCGCCAGGCCTTCCGCCACCGCGGCTACCTGCGCCAGCACCAACTCCTGCACACGGGGGGCGGCCCTTCGCCTTCGGAGCCTGCTCCGCCCTCACCCGCCACCAGAGGACTCACAGCGACCCAGAGTCCCACCAGCGCGGCCGGCGCGGGGACCCCCCTGCGCAGCCACCACCTGGGCGCTGGCCCGGTGTTGGGGGGTGTAGGGGAGAAGCTTGTTAGCCCTGGTGACCCCGCAGAAAACCTCGGGGACCAGCAGAGTCGGAGCTGAGGGGTACCAGGGCCTCTGCTCCAGGCACCGTGCTGAGCGCGCGTGCCACCTCTCCAACCTCCTGGCACGAGTGGGCAGACACCCGGTCATGCCCCTGCTGCCTGCGAGGAAACCGAGGCTCAGAGAAGCTCGTGTCCTGCCCAAGGCCACCCACGGAGGAGGATGTCCCGGGGCTGGGACTGCACCCCGCATCTGCCAGACCCCCTGACACCCTTCCCCGCCCCGCTCGGGTTCAGGATTGTAAATGGGAGACACCAACGCAGACCCGAAGCAGTGTCTGTGGGTTTGGGGCTGCCCTTGGCATTGTTGGTTTCATGATTGATCAGGCATTTGTTCGATAAATTAATAAAAGGTTTAGTCCCACCCTGGCTGGTTTGGCTCAGTGGGTAGAGTGTCGGCCTGCAGACTGAAGGGTCCCAGGTTTGATTCCAGTCAAGGGCACATGCCCAGGTTGCCGGCTCGATCCCCACTGTGAGGTGTGCAGGAGGCAGCCAATCAATGATTCTCTCATCATTGATGGTTCTCTTTCCCTTTCCCTTACTCTCTGACATCAATAAAAAAATTTAAAAAAGGTTTAGTCTCTTTGGTGAGGGCCTAGGAGGAGAGTACCCCCCCCCCCCCCCCCGCCAGCATCTCCTCGACTGCTCTCAGCACACAGTAGGTCCTCAAGAAGTGCTGGGTTACTGAATGAATAACTGCACACCGCACCACCAGCCCTGGGTTGTTCAGGGTTGGGAACAACACAGCTGGTTCTTCCCTATGCCCCAGCCAGCGCCCATGGAAGATCTCAGCACACAGTAGGTCCTCAGGAGGTATCAATTAATAGGCCAAGTAAATGAGTAAATAGCAGGTGAACATCCTAAGCATCAGCCCTGGATCCCCTCAGAGTCAAAGACCACACATTCTGGCTCTTTCCGCTGACTCGAACATTGCCAAGCCCAGGCCTCAGCACAGAGTAGGTCCTCAAGAAGTGCCTGGTGAAATGAATAGTTGTACATCCCAGCAGCAGTCCTGGAGTCATTTAGGGTTGGGGTCAATACAGCTGGTTCCTCCCTGTGCCACAGACAGACATGGCCCAGCTCCGGCCTCAGCACACAGTAGGTGCTCAGGAGATGTAAATTAATAGATCAGGTGTGTGAATAATAGATGAACATTCCTCAACGCGCCAGTCTTAACATCCCCTCAGGGTCGTGGACCACACAGTCTGGCTCCTCCCTCTGGTCCAGTCTTGGCCCAGCTTGGGCCTCAGCACACAGTAGGTGCTCAGGGAACGCCGGGGGGAATGGATGAATGAGTGAAATGGAATCCTAGTTTACAGACATGGGGTCGAGTCCCATCACCCGAGAGAACAGGAGAAACCCACCCCCCAGCACCCAGCAGCGGGGCCGGGAGTCAGCCGGGGCTGTGGGCGGGGCCAGCCGGGGCGTGGGCGGGGCCAGCCGGGGCTGTGGGCGGGGCCAGCCGGGGCTGTGGGCGGGGCCAGCCTCTGCCACTCAAGGAGAGCCGGCCTGATCACAGTGCGCAGGCGCAGAGGCTCCTGCACGCTGCTATTGCGCAGGCGCGGGCTGTGTCTGCAGAGCAGGGCTGGTCGCTGCCTCCCCTGGTGGCTCATGGCCCGGCGGTGGCCCTGGTCCCGGCTGCAGGGAGGGGTGGGGGGTGGCGGGTGATGGGCGTCTGCCCGTCCCCCTGCGGCGGGGAGGCTGCGCCCCCTGGTGGAGGAGTTCGCACAGATCCTGGTTTCAGAGCCTTTGAAACGCAGGGGTTCGGGGAAGCCAAGAGGAGCAGGTGGCGGATGCACCGCCCGTCCCCCCTCCTTCCCCACCATGATTTTATTTTATTAAAAAAAAATATTTTTATTGATTTCAGAGAGGAAGGGAGAGGGGGAGAAACATCAATGATGAGAGAATCATGGATCGGCCCCGCCCCACGCTGGGATCGAGCCTGCAACCCGGGCCTGTGCCCTGACCGGGGAATCGAACCCTGACCTCCTGGTTCACAGGTCGACACCCACTGAGCCACACTGGCCGGGCTTCCCCCAGTGGTTTTAGATCTGCCGTATGGGACACACACCACGTTCCCCAGTTCCAGGAGGGGACAGAGCAGCTTCAAGGGCATGGAAGGGGGTTCGGAGAGTGTGGGGTCCCACACACTGGTGCAGGTGTGCAGGGAGCTCATGGGGGCAGAACCTGAACCCCACAATCCCCCCTCTCCCCACGCAGCCTCCCCAGGACTCAGCTCCCCAGGGAGAGACACCAGATGAGGCCACTAGGCAAGCACAGCATTGAGCCTGGCCAGTGTGGCTCAGTGGTTGCGCTTGGACCCAGGAACCAGGAGGTCACACTTGGATTCCTAGTGGGGAGGAAAGAGGTGCAGGAGGCAACCATTGATGATTCTCTCTCGTCATTGAGGCTTCTTTTTTTTCAATCCTCACCCGAGGATATTTTTCCATTAATTTTTAGAGAGAGGGGGAGGGCGAGAGACACATCGATTGGTTGCCTCCTGCACACACCCCGTCCAGGGCCCGGGCCAGGGAGGAGCCTGCAACCTGGGCATGTGCCCTTGACCAGAATTGAACCCCGGATCCTTTAGCTCACAGGCCGACACTCTATCCACTGAGCCGCACCAGCCAGGGCCTCATGATTTCTCTCTTTCTTCTTCTTTTTCTTTCTAAATTCCCTTGACCGGAATCCAACCCGGGACCCTTCGGTCTGCGGGCCAGTATTCTATCCACTGAGCCACACTGGCTAGGGCCTCGTGTGATTTCTTTATTTTTTAAAATATATTGTATTGATTTCAAGAGGAAGGGAGAGGGAGAGATAGAAACATCGTTGATGAGAGAGGATCATGGATTGGCTGCCTCCTGCACGCCCTGTACTGGGGATCGAGCCGCAACGCGGGCCTGTGCCCTGACGGGGGAATCAAACAGTGACCTCCTGGTTCTCAGCCCCAGAGCCACGCCCGCCAGGCCACTCAGGTGATTTCTATGAGCGATTGATTGATTTTCAATGATGTTCAATCTCCCGCAAATGTCACTGGGCCTGCGGGGCTGTCCCGTCGGAGCTCTCAGAGCCCCCAGGACGGTCTCCACTCGCTGCCCCTGCCTTGCCCCCACCCGGCCCAGCTGCTGCCCACACCTCCCACACGAGTCCCTCCAGCCTTTCAGCTGCTGTTCCCTTTATGGGGGGTGGAAGGGAGCAGCTACGGAGGATGGGGTGTGTGTGAGGAGAATCTGCCGCAGGACCCGCCCTCTGTGATGTGAGAGAGGAGAGCACAGGGTTGGTGACTGCCATCCCCCAGCGTGTGGAGGAGCGGGAGGTCACTGCCAAAGGGAGCACACCTTGGGGGGGCGCGGGGTCCATGGAGAGGAAAAACCCTCTGGAAACCTGCTCTGGATGAAGCCAATTTCAGCCCGAACTTTGGTGCCACGCGAATGAGTGAATTCATCTCTTTGCTGAAGCTCATTCACATTGAGCTTCTCTGCTTTTTTTTCAAGATCTATTTCTTATTAATTTCCGAGAGGAAGGGAGAGAGAGAAATATCGATGATGAGAGAGAATCATGCGCACACACCACTGGGGATGGAGCCCACATCCCGGGCAGGTGCCCTGACTAGGTATCGAACCCTGGTCCTCCTGGTTCATAGGTTGACGCTCAATCGCTGAGCCACGCTGGCCTGGCTGAGCTTCTACATTTGGAACCAATACAATCCGGAGGAATGTGCCGGTCAGGACGCATATGCCTTTCACGAGGGCCAGCCGTGGCTTGCTGAGTGCAATCAGCAGGAGAGGAAGGGATCCCACACTCCCCCCAGCTGACTCGGTGAGGTCGTGGGAAGGCCCATGACAGAGAGTCCGGCTGAACCCTGGCCGGTTTGGCTCAGTGGAGAGAGCATCATCGGCCTGCGGACTGAAGGGTCCTGAGTTGGACTCCGGTCAAGGGCACATGCCTGGGTTGTGGGCTCCATCCCCAGTAGGGGGCGTGCAGGAGGCAGCTGATCAATGACTCTCTCATCATTGATGTTTCTATCGCCCTCTCTCTGAAATCAATAACATATATATATTTAAAAAAATGAGTCCGGCTGGTGTGGTTCAGTGGTTGAGCATCCACCCAGGAACCAAGAGGTCCCCAGTTCTATTCACCTTCAGGGCACAGGCCCGGGCTGCAGGCTTGATCTCCAGCTGGGGGTGTACAGGAGGTGGCGGATCCATGATGTTCCTCTCTCCCTTCATCTCTCTCTAAAAATCAGTAACACACATTTTTTGAAAATTACACAGACTCTACGCATGCATGTACATACACACACACACACACACACACACACACACACAAATTTTAAAAGTCAGGACAGTATCCCTGCCCCGTGTGGCCTCGTTGGTTGGGCATCGTCCCATACACCTGGGGGTTTCAGGCTTGGTCCCCGGTGGGCGGGAGGCTGCAAACAGGAGGCAGCCGATCGACGTTTCACTCTCTTTCTCCCTCTCCTTCCCTCTCTAAAAAAAAAAAAAAAAAAAGAAAGAAAAAAACCAACAGCAATTAAAACTCCTTTTTGTTTTTTTTTTTTGGAGCGAAAGCAAAGTGTTCTTACAGAAAAGCTACCTGCTGTAGGGAGGGAACCCAAACTTGGTTGCTCCAATGAAAGAACTTAAAAAAAAAAAAAAATCAGGGCTGTCGTGAGACAAGGTAGAACTTAAGGCCGAGGACTAAACGGGCTAAAGACAGTCTGTTTCTATTGGACAAAGATGCCAAGTCGGGTTTTCACTACTGTTTATTGAGCTCCTCCTAACGCCGGGCACGCGTGTGTGGCCACGCGATCTTTATTTGGCAAGGACGTCACGATACCGCACGGATGCATCACAGACACAGCTGAACAACACAGGCGGCTAGAGACACTGCACTGGCAGACGGGGTTGTACCCACAGGTTTCCGCGTGGCCGCCCAGGCTCCCAGCTGGGGGTGAGGCCACGGTTACCCAGCCAACGGGGGAGACTGAGCTAACAGGGTTTTCCATTCTGGGGACAGAAGCTACATATTCTTCTTTAAACGTCCGTGGAACATGTAGGGGTACCGGGCAGGCTCCGGCCACGGTGGGAGCTTTGTGGAAAGGCGTGGGGAACACAGCTCACATGGGCCACGTTCTCTGTCCACCATGTGGGAAGTCACGGAAACACTGGTTGTACCAGATGAGTGAAACCGAATCAGAGTGTCGAAGCGCAACAACCTACTGGACGGAACACAGACGGTCAGACTTGACGACGACGTGGCCCCGGCTGGGATGAGAAGCACGACGGTGCGGTTGCCTCTACTATTTATAGCACGTGGTTTCGTAAAAAGAAACTACAAATGAATGAAGGGCTCAAAAAGGGGGACAGGGAGCCCCCCCACCCCCCGGCTGGGTAGCTCTGTTGGTTAGAGCTTTGTCTGGATACACCAAGGCTGGGGGTTCGATCCCCGGTCAGGGCTCACACAAGGGTCAACCGATGAATGCAGGAGTAAGTGGAACAACACATCAAGGTTTCTCTCTCTCTCTCCCCCTCCCACCCTCTCTCTCTCTCTCACACAAGATCATCCGGGCTCTTCCTTCACCGGACGTGGGGCGTGCCTTCCGAACGGGCTTAGATGTAGAACACGGCAGGCATCCCGGTTAACACCAGGAACAGGAAGAGGCCGCACACGATCAGGAGTAAAGTAGTTTGCTGCGGGGGTCGTGGCCACTCCACTGTGCCCTGAAACAGAAGGGGGCCGAAAGGATGCATGTGGAAAGGGAGGGGCCGCCGTCGTCACCTGTGCAGGGAAGAGCTGTGGGAATTAAGGGACGGATGGAAGACAAAGGATGTAGCACCCCTACACCCCAGAAGAGGAAATATCGGGACGTGACAGGAAAATCTCACAGCGATAAAGTCTCACCATTTTAAATGCCATCTAGACCCTACTGACCCCCAAATGCCTGTGCGTGTGTTATTTCTTGACCCAGCCCTTCTCCCAAGTTCCCGACGTACGCATCTCACTGTCTACTTGCCACCTCCACTTGGATATCTAACGGGCATCTTAAATGGACACGTCCCAGCCCTGGCTGGTGTTGCTCGGTGGTTAGAGCACTGGCCCACCTACTGGAGGGTTGAGGGCTCGGTTCCTGGTTAAGGGCACATACCTGGTTTGCAGGTTCAATCCCTGGCCCCAGTCAGAGTGCGTGTAAGGGGCAACCAATCAATGTGTCTCCCTCATAATCGATGTTTCTCTCTCTGTCTCCCCCTCCCTTCCTCCCTCCCATACTCTCTAAAAACCAACGGAAAATATCCTTGGGAGAGGACAGTTGAATGGTGGGTGGATGTTCAATGGGTAAATAGAGAGGGTGAGTTGATGGGAGGGTCAACGGATGGAGATCTATCGATGGACAGACAGATAAGGTGGATGGATGAGTGGATGAGTGGATGGATGGATGGATGGATGGATGGATGGATGGATGGATGGATGGATGATGGACAGATGGGCAAATGAGATGGATGGATGGGTGGATGGGTAGATAGATGATGGATGGATGGAGGATGGATAGATGGATGGATGATGGATGGATGGATGGGTGGAATGGATGTGTAATGAGTTAGACAAATGGAAGTTAGGGTGATTGAATGAGGGGACAGATGAATGAGTGGTTAAGTTATAATGAGTTTATGAGTGAAGAGTTGAGGGTGTTCGTGGTTGGAGTTACACGCTCCCCATGGACACCTTCCACGCCATGTCTGACCACCATAGGAGTGTGTTGTTTCCCGTGGGCGACCGCGTGGGGCTCACATCCCTCAATAGTTGTTTGTGGGGCAGGGAAATGGCAGGAAGGGAGTGAGACAGCTCACTGAGGTCGCAAGTGGGGCACTTGTGACAGAGGCGGGAACTCCGACTCACCCGGGATTCCTCCGGCTCATCTTCCACCGCTTTCCACTCCTGGGGGAGTCTGGTCTCTTGAGAAGACAGGTCTGTGTGTGGGGGGGGTGGGAGAGAAAGGAGCCATGGACAGAGACCAGGACTGTTAGGGGCTCTGCTTGCTCTTTCTCTCACATCGGTGTTTCTCTCTCTCTCTCTCTCTCCTCCCTCCCTCCCTTCTTTCCACTCTCTCTAAAAATCAATGGGAAAGAAAAGAAAGAAAGAAAATAAATAAATAAATAAATAAATAAATAAATAAATATCAATAGAAAAAAACATCCTTGGGTGAGAACTAACAAAAATCTAATAAAAAAAAAAAAGTGTAATATGCTAATTAGACTGGACATCCTTCCAGTCTAATTAGTATATTAGGATGAAGACGGGGCTGCAAGGGAAGCCCGGGTCCCTCGGGTGCCAGAGGGAAGGCGGTGCTGGCAGCTGGGGAAAGGAAGGCCTGCTCTTGCATGAATTTTGCACATTGGGCCTCTAGTCTGTACTAATAAAAGGGTAATATGCTCATTAGATCAGGAGACCTTCCGGACATCCTTCCAGACAAAGCCCTGGTGGCAGGGCTAAGGCAGAGGTGGTTAGGAGTGATCAGGCCATCAGGGGAGGCCAGTTGGGGGCGAGCAGGCTGGTGCGGGGTGGGGGGTAGTTGTGGGTGAACAGGCCTGT
>PVJC01036641.1:0-17650 GCA_004026665.1 Murina feae | reverse complement strand
CAGCCCACCTCAGCTTAAAGGAACAGAAACCTGCGTCCAGCCGGCCTTGCTGGGACGTTGGGTCAATGGGAGCTGTGGGCAGCCTTAAAACCCCATACCCAGGCTGGTCAGGCACGCCAGCAGGTGGGCATCCCCCGAGGGGTCCCAGACTGTGAGAGGGCACAGGCCGGGCTGAGGGACCTCTCGAGTGCACAGAGCGGCTGCAGGGCGGGACAGCGCAGGACCCAGGACCCGTGATGGGAAAGAGGCGGCAGGGTTGGAGGGCACCGCGAAGCGGGTAAGAGGTGGCGGGGGGGGGGTCTCGGCCTGCTTGGTGGGCTTCCCAGGCCCTTTGAGGGGCACCGGGAAGCAGGAAAGCAAGGCTGCAGGGGCCGGGGTCCTGCTTGGCAGCTCCCAGACCCCTTGGCGGCACTGGGAAGTGGGAAAGGAAGGCAGCAGGGGACAGGTGAGTGGGAAAGAGTTGGCGGCCTGCTTGGCGGCTTCCCAGGTCCCTTCCGGGGATCACGGAGCAGGAAAAGGCTGGCCTGGTGGCTGGAGGAAGATGGGCAGTAGGCAAGCTTGGGAGGCAGGCTGCACCCAGCCCTGGTCACAGCTCAAAAAAGAGAACAACATGCAGGGAAGGGCAAGAGTCTGAGAGATCATCATAGAGGGGGTGCCTGCTCCAAGCCTCCACGGTGTGCCTAGGGGCAGGCCCCCAGCAGGTAGACACACACAGGAGGACTGCTCTGAGCCTCAGATGCGGCTGGGGGCAGGTCCCCAGTGGCGACACACACACACACACACACACACACAGAAGGCGCCTGGCAGACTGGGGCCATCATAGGACATCCACTGAGGGGTCCCAGACTGTGAGAGGGCACAGGCCGGGCTGAGGGACTCCCTCCACCCCGAGTGCACAAATTTTTGTGCACCGGGCCCCTAGTGTGTGTGTGTGTGTGTGTGTGTGTGTGTGTATATATATTACAAGTTCTCAAACCCACCTGGAATGTAAATTGTCCCTTTTCTGAACAACTTTCTGCTCTATTTTGGTCCCATCTCATCAGTCTTTTATAAAATAAGATTTTTTAAATACAGAATTTAGTCAATAAATCGCATATGTCAATATGTTCTGTTTTTTGAAAAAATTAAACAGTATTTGAAAACAGAAACCCAATCCAAAACTAATTACCACAGACTCATTGATATAGGATTGAGTAGTAATTATCTCTTCATGCTCTGCTCTGCTGTAGAATAATGTGAGGGCAAGGGCTGAGGGTCAAGGGCATTTTATAAGCTATTGGATGTCATTATTATGAATTTTAAGTCAATTTTTTGCCTTTGTGCATAGTTGGGAATAAGGTATTTGATATTTGGCTTAGTTTTACTTAAAAAAAAGTCAATGGCGAATGGTTGGAACTGGAGAGTGTCACATTTACCTTTGTAAAAGAAATTTAGCATTGTACTGATTAGCTGTAATTAACATAACATTAAATTTGTGTAGACAGCAGTACCCAGAATGTATTTTTTTGTTTGTCAGTTTTAAACTCAGAATATATTTTCTCATGGAATCAAAGTTGTAATGCTGGGTAAGATCTCATACTAGCCCCTAAAAGCCCATTTAATGCACAGTGTAGTAGAATCATAATACTTCTAGCAATCAGAAGTAGCTTGTGAGATTCCAGCAGGAAGCCTGAGATGTGGACTCTAGAAGTGGCTGTGGTAGCAGGTTCCTAGGCTGTGGAGGGACCACCTCCAGCTGCCAGGTACACAAAAGTGTGAATTTGACATCGGTGGGCCAAAATGCTGTTGATGAGTTGATACTATGTGTGTTGAGTATTCCAACTCATTTTTCTTCCTTGGGTCTCATTTTTTGTATAAAAGCTGTACTTGCCCAATAAATTATAGCTGCATTATAATATTAAGGGTCCCCCCCCCCTTCACATAGTCATGTGCATGAGCAATTGTAACTTTCAATTTTGAAAGGTAATTATAATATGAAACTGAAATCTGAGTGTTCTTGAAGAAACTGGGAATTTATTGACAGCTCTTTTCTTCAAAATTACTTTAATTTCTTTTATCTTTGTTCAGTATCTTAACTTAAGCTTTTAAAATAAGAACTAATTTTCAGGAGAGCTATTTTCCTTCCCCTTAATGTCAGGATCCCACATTGTGAGAGCAGACTGAATTTCCACTGAAGGTTGAAAAGTAAATTCTCTCTGTTTTTAATGACAGCACTGTCAAACCAGTGGTAGAAGGATGCAAATGATTCCTGTCCGACACTGCAATTTCAGGTCTCTATGTAAGCAAGAAATCCAGGCAGCGGATCTGAGATTTTGCACATGCCAAGGTTTTAAAGTTTATTGCATTTTTATTGAAAATTCCCACCCTGACTGGTTTGGCTCATTGGATAGAGCATCGACCTGGGGACTGAAAGGTCCCAGGTTCGATTCCGGTCAAGGGCATGTACCTTGGTTGCGGGCACATCCCCAGTGGGAGGTGTGCAGGAGGCAGCTGATCGATGTTTCTCTCTCATCGATGTTTCTAACTTTCTGTCCCTCTCCCTTCCTCTCTGTAAAAAAATCAATAAAAAAATTAAAAAAAGAAAATTCCCATGTAATGTTTTTAAGGGAAGACAGAATAGGCTGCGTTACTCTGAAATTAAAGGTTTCATATGGTTCTGTCTCTAGCAGGTTTTTGCTCTCCAAAAGAATGGTTGAATGGAGTTTCCTCCAAAGCTATAACCTTGCAATTCCTTTTTCCTTCTTTCCCTAAACTTTGCTGTTCAAGGCTATTTTGATAATACCATGGTTAGCCCTGAGAGGACAAGAGTACTTTGCTATGGAGAGGAATAATAGTGTTGGGAGTGAATGCTCCAGAGGAAATCTTGGCGTCGTTTCAAGTGACCAGATAGCCACAGTTCTGTTCTGGTTTATTCTGACTAGTTTTGGCTGGGCTCTGGATGTAATAACATTTGTTTTAGATTGAAATGGTCATCTGCATTCAGATTTGGCACTTTTGCTCTCCAGATTTTCCCCTGTACATCTTTATCCCTGTAGGATGGACACTTGTCCTTAATCTCCATTTTTACAGTTCTTCTGACTATTCTGGAGATGTTCAAGCAGGTTCTCTATAGCTTCTTGGGAGAGCCTGCGGAATCATATAGGAAGGGTGATTATGTTAGATTTTGTCCACTTTCAACCTATAAGCCCATGGCCCTGGCCACTCCTGCAAGGTGCGCTGCTTTGTGAGGCAAATCGCATCTCTGGTTATCGGAAGCTGTGAGGGGGATTCTGGAGAGTTTGTCTGGGGCTGACAAAGAAATCAGACTTGTTTCCTCTGATTAAAGGGCAAGGAGGACGAGATCTATCACAGAGAGTGGTTCTTGACTAAGGAATTCAGACTTGGTGTGCCAAATTGACCACAGGCTTCTGCTCTGACTGAAAGGGAGGAAGTAGCTAACATGTGGAAGAAAGTATTTTTAGTGAAAAAGTGGTGGGTTTTTAATTTAATATCATTAGAGATATTGCAGACAATCCTGGCCTTTTCCCCTCAACCTTTGAATAAGCTTCCCAGTAAAAGAATATGAAAAGTGATAACATCTTTGAAATATAATACTAAAATATGTCATCACAGTGTCTGAAATTGTATGCAGAGATGTTTTACTGAAAGAAAAGATTTAATAGAAGTTTCATAAAGGACTGGAGTTTTCCAGGGACTTCAGGATTCAAAAAATCTTTTTTTATGATGGGAAACTTTATGATAATATACAGGCCCCCCAAAAAGCAAGTACATTTTTATTGCTAGTGCAGGGTACATAGAGAGGAATGAGTATAATCTGCTAAGGAAATACTTTTATTTGTACCTCCAGTGATATTTATGTTTGTTGGAATCCATTTTAAATTTAGTTATACACTTAACTAAGGAACATAGGAATGAAACTTAAATTGTAGTAGGATAAATTATTTTAATAGAATGTCATAACCACAAGAGTAAATGCTAGCTTACCATTTTTTAATAGTCAGAATTTTCATTACTCTAAAATTTCACTTTAAAAAGAAACTTGCATAAATTTAATTGGTTGTTTATTAACAAATCCACAGCCTGAGGCTGCTCAACTTGTTAAGGGAACACAGTGTGGTTACCTGTTTCTTGAAATTTAGGATGTTGAATTGGGATCATTGACATTTAGTGAATACAAACATGTATGTTTTTGTAATTATTTTCTTTATAGTAAGTGAATATTTTCTTTATAGTAAGTGAAAGCTGTTATTCATGAAAAATGAGTTTTTGAAATCCTCCCCTTAAACTTTTATTAGAAAGAATTGAAGTTTTATGTTATATTAAATTATAATTTGCATAATACTGATTGGTAGAGGTTAGAGGTGTAAATTGGTTTTTGCAACCAGAAAGGTGGTACAACTAAATGTCGTCCCCCCCCCCCACATCCCCTCTGAGAATTATATTATGACCTGGAAAAATGTAGAAAATGAAGAACGCATTCATTTAAGAACATTTGCAGTGAAGGGAAACTAGCATCTTTTAAAGCCCCTTATTGTTTAGTAATTTTGTAATATATGTTGTAAATTTAATACTCTTAACTTTAGTGCTTTGAAAAGGGAGGATATTTGTGGATATGTCTGAAGCTAACAAAGCAAGTTAACTTGATACCTATTTTTGAAAGATAATAGAAAAGGTAATGAAGTTAAGGCTGCATAGTTCCAGGTGGTTTTAGTGCTGGCAGCAGAAAATTAGTTGCTTTATAAAAACAGCATGAAGTGTAATTCAGAGCTGCTGTCTGATTTATTAGCAAGAACAAACTGCTCTTGTTTTAAAGAACATCGGTTATTCCAGGTCCCCGTTATTGACCTGCTCCACCTACTAACATGTGTTCAAAACTAGAGAATGGTTGCTAGTCTTTTAGAAACAAGCCATGTAAGAAATGAACCTCTTACATTTCATTTGTGTTCTTCAGTTAATTTTTAAATTTGTATACATTCACTATTTTAAAAATTATTGCTGTACTAAAGGCCTCATACATGAAAATTCATGCAAGAGTAGGCCTCCCTTCCCTTTACTGCCAGCATTGTCTTCCCACCAGGACCCAGGCTTCACTCTGGTCGCCGCCTGCAGGTGCCTGGAAATTGGGTGCTATGCTCTGGCTGCCACCCTCATGTGCCTGGGATCCAGGCTGCTTACCTCCAGTCACTAAATGGCAGGTGCCTGGGACCCGGGCTACTTCGCTCTGGCTACCACCACTGCTGGCAAGCGCCTGGGACCTTAGCTGCTTGGCTTTGGACCCAGCTTTGTCCGGAAGGACATCCGGAATGGAGCCCAGAAGGACATTTGATCTAATTAGCATTTTACCCTTTTATTATTACAGACTAGAGGCCTGGTGCACAAAAATTTGTGCATTCGGGGGGGGGGGGGGTCCCTCAGCCCATCCTGTGCCCTCTCGCAGCCTGGGACCCTTCGGGGAATGTCCACCTGCTGGCGTGCCTTGCCAGCCTGGGTGAGGGGCTGATGGCTGTTTGTAGGCTGGCCAAGCCCCCCAGTGGGGACCCTGACCCTATGGGGGTGTGGCCAGCCTGGGTGAGGGGCTGAGAGCCATTTTCAGGCTGGCTACAGCCCCTTCAGGGTTTGGGTCCCTACTGGGGTGCCTGGCCAGCTTGGGTGAGGGGCTGAGGACCATTTTCAGGCTGCCCACAGCTCCCATTGACCCAACGTCCCAGTGAGGCTGGCCAGAATCAGGTTTCTGGGGTTTATTTATCTTCTATAATTGAAACTTTGTTGCTTTGAGCAGAGGCCTAGGCAGGCAATGAAGCCGCCTGTTTGCTTCAGCTCTGTGGCTTCTATAATTGAAACTGTGTTGCCTTGGGCAGAGGCCCAGCAGTTTCCTCCAAACAGAAGCCTCCTGTTTGCTCTAGCTCCGTGGCTGCCGACTGCCATCTTGGCTGGGTTAATTTGCATACAGCTGCTCTGATTGGCTGGTGGGTGTGGATTGGCTGGTCGATGTGGCTTAGGTGTCTCAGAGTGATGGTTAATTTGCATATTACTCTTTTATTAGATTAGATTAGATAATAGCCAGAACAGTCTTTAGTCTGATGAGTTCTCACATATTGGATGCACCCATGTAATGAGCATCCAAATCACTTTGCTGTTTCTGCTGTGGAAACCTCCATCTGATGCCAAAATCCAATGAAGATTAGATCCCTCAATGACTTTTTAATATTTCCACACTAACTGACACGATTACCAAGATATTAAAAATTACTTAATTTTTTGAAGTTCCTTGGTGAAAGTGTCCTCAGAGAATCTTAGTGTAGCCTTATAATTAAACACTAATGACTTCTTTTCCAGTATACTGCAATGTTGATAAAACTTCTGTATACTTGTTTCTGCTTCTCCCTCATGCTCCATGTAGTATACAGCTTGAATGAGCCCTTTTTTTTTGAATGAGTACCTTTTTCAACTATGAATTTGTGCCAGGCACTATGCTGATCTTGAGGGATACAATAATGACCAGGCATTAGGCCTGTAAAAGAGTCTGTCTTGGAGCATTTGGCAGAAGGCTGAGATGAAAGGACTCAGCCCCAAAGGGTAATTGGGGTCACCAGGTGATTTGAAATTCAGTGGCTACTTTTGGACTCTGACTATGGGCCAGGTACTGTTTTGTGTACCAGTTAATGTAGGGAAGACATAGTATCTGCCTTCTTAAGTATATAGTCAAATTGGACATCCAAAATAGAATAATCACAGTCTAAAAATGCAGTGTGCCAGCCGCCTTAACTTAAGAATATAGCAGCTGATATAAAAATACATAAGATGGCATGCTCATTTACATGGCTCGTGTTGTGGGTACAATGGTAATTCAAATGTATTTTTCATGTTGGGAGGACAGTTGTATAGCTTTAAATTCCAGCACAACTAGTTTGAAGTAGTAGAGAGAGCGTGACTGAGAATGTCAGTAGGGTAGAGTTTACAAGAAAGGGAATGATCAGTTTGTTCCTGATGAAGAACTAATAGTGGGAATAAGTCTACAGGAGTGGGCAAATGTAGGTTTACATTTGTGAGTGTGTGAAACAATTTATTCTTGAATTATTATTAAGTATTATTTATTTGTAAGCCTACTTTTGCCAACTCCTGTATAATGAAATTTTTTTTCTTTTTAGCCACAGTAGTGGTGGTGGTGGTGGTGGTGGTGGTGGTGGTATGTGTGTGTGTGTTTTGAAGACTAATAACCGATCTGTTTATAAGCAGCTAGGTTCAATTTATTTCCTTGGCTTCAGTTTAAACAGATTGCCTGACCGCAGTTGGTAGTTTATTCAGCAGATAAATACCGAATGCCTACTCTGTACCAGGCATTGGAGATGTATAGGTAGTTGTGGAATTTCACTTTAACTGGAGGAAAATAAGAAACCACAGTACATATAGCAGACAATGTATTTTGAAGATGGTAAATGTGGTAGGAAACATACTAGGTTAGAAGGATTGGAAGTGTGTGTGACAGGAGAGGAGTGGTGTGGAGTTAGGAGGGAGCCCAGTCCATAGAGCCGTCATGGTTTTACAAATCCAGGGTCCTTAAGACTGCCTGTTGCCTTAGTATTTGCTAAAAGGACAAATAGAACTCAAGAAAGCTATTATTCTCATGGTTACAGTTTGTTAAAGCTATAGGTACAGACTAAAAGTAGCCAAGGTAGTAGCACAAAATCAAGGAAAGTCCAGGTGCAGAGTTTACTGTTGTCCTCTCCCTGTGAAGTTGTGAATAGCATCCTTGGCTTTGATGTGGGATATTCTTGACATCGATGTAGGTCAGTAGGCACAGCTCACCTAGCCTTGGTGTCCAGAGTTTTTATAGGGACCCTAACATGTAGGCATGATTGATAGACCATGCAGCTGATCTCAGTCTCTTGCCGCTCTTGAGCTGGCTCAAAGCTCCCACTCTCAATCACTTTGTTACACTGTACTGCCTGACCTAAGGTCCCCAGGCAAAGAGACAACTCTTATAAACTTTATACCTCAAGGACTTAAAGATTACCTCCCAGAAGCTGACCACAACTCTATTTGGGCAAGGTTAAATTTCCTCCTGTACAAGTGGTTAGGTTAGGGCAGGCCACATGAGCAGCTTGAGGAGGTGAGGGAGTCAGTAATGAATATACTGTGGAAATATTATAGGCAGAGAAATAGCCAGTGAAAACTACCAGTGGCCAAAGATGTGACTGGTGTGCTGAAAGTTAGCATATTAAGGGAGACCCAGTGTGGCTGGAGCAGAATAGGGAAGCAGTTGTGATGAGTGAAGTGAATGGTACTGGGGGCCAGGTTGTTAGAAGACCTTCCTGAATTTGGCTTTTCTGTTAGTGGATTAGGGCTGGAGGGGAGTGAGGGCATTGGGGCAGAGGATTGACATGATATGTTTTGTTGCTAATGGATTTATGTGATAAAGGTCGTCTCAGTACTCTGGATAAAGGTTGTAGTGGCCTGGATCTGGGTAGTAGCAGTGTAGGTGGGGAGAAATGGCAGGATGCTGGCTATTTTTTGAAAGTAGAGTTAACTAGATTTGCCAATGAACTGATTGGGGTGTGAGAAAGCATTGGCCACTCCGAGATGTTTTGCCTGAGCAGTTAGAAAGATAGAACTGCCATGAACTGATATGGGGAATTGCCATAGATGGTGAGAAGTTCCATTTGGGCCTGTTGAATTTGAGATGTCTATTGTTTATAATAATAAAGCATAATATATAATTATACCAGACATCCTTCTGGATGACCTTCCAGACAAATCCAGGGCTTTGAGAGAAGCCTGGATCCCGGGTGCCTGCAAGCAGCTGGAGGGAAGCCCAGGTCCTGGGTGCCAGAGGGAAGGAAGGTCTACTCTTGCACGAATTTTGTGCATCGGGCCTCTAGTATATACATATAGGTACATGATGTACAGATAGGATACCAAGGGTAGCGTAAAAGTAGGTCTACAGTTGTGAGTATGTAAAACACGAGTTTATTCTTGTATATTTATTTGTTAATCATTGTAATATTTTCCATATGAACAACCCTCTGTACAGGGCTGCAATTCAGAAGAGCAGTTAGGACTTGAGACATACAGTTGGGAATGGACAGTACATAGAGGATAATTACAGCATGAGACTAGATGCTGGAGTGAAAGTCGAAGGGTACCAGGAGTGAAAGTTGAAGGGTACCAGGATGAGCCCTAGGCCACTGTGACATTAAGGAACTGGGAAAAAGAGGAGGAGCAAAAGAGACTAAGGGAGTCGCAGTGAGGCATGATAAGGGGATGTCATGTTTTGGATACAGGTAAAGAAAGCACTCCCAGGCAGGAGGTAGTGATCCACTGAATGAAATCCTGCCATAGGTTATGGAATGAAAATCAATATTAGATTTAGCAAAGTGGAGTCATAGCCAACTCTGGTGGGAGCATTGTCACTGGGTAGGAGTGAAAGCCTGGTTGTAGTAGGTTTAAAGAGAATGGGATATTAGGGATTGAGGAAAAATAAGAATAGAGTTCTTATGACTTTTTTGAAGCATTTTGCTGTAATGTAGAGCAGAGAATTAGGAAGATTGCTGGAGGGAGAAAGTTGTGTGTGTGTGTGTGTGTGTGTGTGCGTGTGCACATGCGTGTGTTAAAGCATGGAGAAATAACAACATTATGTCTGATAAGAATGATCCAACAGACAGGGAAAGGATGGATTATGCAGGAGAAGAGGAGGGACTATGGACCGGAGGAGATCTACTGATGAGATCTAGAACAAGTGGGGATGGGACCCAGGGCACAAGAGGAGGGCGGGCCTCAGGAGCCAACAACTGTCAATCTAGGAAGGAGAGCACAGTATATCAATGTCTGTATGTGTGCGCGGGGGTGGGGGGGAGGGGGAGGTTTGCATAAATCTGTGGAAATTTTTCGATGGATTCCGTTTTATCACTGAAGAGGGTGTAAAGAATAGAAGGTGAGAGTGAGAATGGGGAAGGAGGTTCAAAGGGAAAGAAGTTAAATTAGTAGTCTAAAAGAGAGTGGGAGAGTGCAGACCTTGTGAAGGACCCATGTCCCACTTAACTCAGGTTTGGCCATCTCTCTTCCCCAAGAAGCATACCAGCTACTTTTTTCACTTGGATTAAGTTGGTTATTATTGTCATTCTCAAAATAATTTAATCTCTGTGTATAATTCAAATGTATTTAAAATGCCCCTGAGCTCTGTAGCTTTGCT
Organism: Murina feae; assembly: GCA_004026665.1. Classification (NCBI taxonomy): domain Eukaryota; kingdom Metazoa; phylum Chordata; class Mammalia; order Chiroptera; family Vespertilionidae; genus Murina; species Murina feae. Next base: position 7,461 of record PVJC01036641.1, on the reverse strand, counting down.
GTTGTAACATCTGGAAAAAAAAAATACCTTTTAGTATTCTCCCAAGGACTCAGTAAAAAAATGTACAGGGTTTAATATGCCTTGGGGCTCAATAGTGAGAAACTTGTGCCAGACCCCCACTGTTAAATAACCCTTTTTTTTCTTTTTTTCTTTTTGCCAAATGAGCTAATGTCTTCAGGTTTTTTTTTATTTTCATTTTAAAAACAGGAGATAGAAAAAGTAGTTACCCAGAGCATTATGTGAGCATTAAATAAAATACTTAGAAAGTAGTTAGTACTAGTTATAAAGAATGATTATCCACACCCTCCTTGGTCCACATTGAGCAGAGTGAGATTTAAAAAATTTCCCAGGTGAGATTTCTTTCTGTTAGTTCCTCCAGTTTATTTGCAACATATAAAAATGCAAAGCTAAAGTATAATTTTAGTTTTTTCTCTTTAGTGAGGTATGCCTAGATCCAACCTGCTGTAATAGTAACTGGTTCCTTTCCTTTGATCCTGAGTTGACTCATAGCCTCCAAATAAAGGTGTCTTCCTTGCATGTGCAGGAGAGGTTCTAGTGACCCACAGATGTAGATCTGCCATCAAAATAGCTCAGCACCAAGATCTGGCTGAACACAGTAGACTTGAAACATGAATATAATTCTCTCTATCATTGTTCAAACACCTCATGAAATATTTCTTGCTTTTGAGATAAGCTACCCAGTCTGTGATATTTTGTTATAGCAATTCAATCCTGCCTGTCCAATGAGAAGTCAGAGCATCAAGTACTATAGAGTAAGAAGTTAAATTGGAGCACTCTGGTTTCATGGATGAAAAAGGGGGAGAATGTGGTTCTTATAAATCTAAAATTTTATACTATATCTACCCAAAAACAAACAAACAAATAAAAACAAACACAAAAACACTCAACTTACAATTTCTATATATTTATCTTAAACTAGAAACTTCTTCTAAATTGGAGAATTTATTAGTTTTTAAAAACTTGAGCAATTTATAGGTATTCTGAGGAAGTATGCCTGTAAATTTTTTTGGATGTTTATTTAATGATATGCTAATACCCTATAAAAATTCAGAAGTACTAGAGCATTAAAACCAGTGTACACAAAATGAACACTGTTTTACTGAGAATGGGAGAGATCTTGTTAAAAATGAGACATTTATGTAAAATAGTTCATTGTAATTGTGGTCCAGTGAACCATAGGGCCATAACATGGGATCTCAAAGAAGTAAATAATTTATGAAAGTGTTGGAGCCATGGAATATTGAGCCTGGTTCTTAGCTATTTTAGTTAAAAAGTATTATTGATCATATCCTGAGTGCAAAATCCTATATAGGGTGCTGTAGGGAAGGTAGAAAGGAAATAAAGACCAGCTTTCTGCCTTCGATATGTGGGGTAGATAGAGTATAACATTATAGATTTACAAGAACCACATTCTCCCCCTTTTTCATCAGTGAAACCAGAGTGCTCCAATTTAACTTCTTACTCTATAGTGCTTGATACTCTAATTTCTCATTGGACAGGCAGGATTGAGTTGCTATAACAAGATACCACAGACTGGGTAGCTTATACAGAGAAATATATTGCTCACAGTTCTGGAGGCTGGGAGTCTAGGTCATGGTGCCAGCATGGTCACCTTCCAGTGAGGGGCTTCTTCCTGAGTCATAGCTGGTGCTTTCTCACTGTGTTCTCATGTGGTGGAAGGGGTGGGTAAAGGGAGCTCTGTAGAATAGCCTGATCTCATCTGCCCTCATGGCCTAAGCACCTTCCAAAGGTCCCACTATTAACAGCATCACCTTTAGGAGAAGCCATCTAAAGGGAAGTGGCAGCTGCTGGTCCTTTGCTACGAAACCACCTGTTTAGGGTAGTGTGGCGGGGGGTGGGGGGGTCCAGGGGGGGACTGATCACAGTGAAGTGTCCCTTGGTGAGCATTCATCTTTGAAGGAACCCAAAGGACTATGCCAAGAGAAGCTGTCCTTGGGCAGGTGACACTGGATTCTGGCCTTTCAGAGGACTGAAAAGAACCACATACTACCCTGGAGTCCAATGAGATGAGTACATCAGAAAGAAACTCCTTCGGTGTCCTACTGACCAAAGCATTGGGCTTCTGGCAAGGGAGAAGTACAGAGCACATTCAGCTCCATCATCACAGAGCAGGCGAGGAAGGGTAGAGCTGGAATGCAAAAAAAAAAAAAAAAAAAAAAAAAAAAAGGTAACTGTCTGAAACTGTCAGCTTACAAGAAATTTAGGAATATACCAACTGATACCATTAGATACAATCAGCAAAACTCACAATGTGGATAAATAACCTAATTTCTTCAAAAACTAAATTGCAAGGAAAACAATAAGAAGAAATGGAAAGGAAACCTGGATTGTAAGAGACATGACAGCTATATATGTGGACCTTGTTTGAATTCTCATTTCAATGAAATGTATAAAAAGATTTTGGACAAAAGAATATTTGAACAAATTGAATAATTGCTTTAAGCATTTCATTTCTTGGGGATGTGATAATGATATTGTGGTTATGTCTTTATATAAAAGATGCACACTGAACTATTTTAGAGATGCACACTGAACTATTTACAGAGGAAATGATAAAACATCTAGAATTTAGTAGTGTTTTGTTGCCTTTTATTGAAAAAAAAAAAAGAATGTGAACATTTTTTTAGAGTATAAAAGTTATTACTGTGCAGTAGCCCCTTACCTCAGCTGTGTATGGAGTTATCAGTCATGAATGATAACCTGTCTTTAAAATAATGTAATTTTTAGTCTTGTTTTCTGAGTTTGGTTTATAATGAGCTGTTAGAAATTTATGGCGACATTACTGGCGTTTACAGAGACATTCCATGGCTACTCTTACGTGCACGTACTTTGACTTGGTAGTTTATGATGTGAACAAAAGTGTCTTGTACTTTATGGGATAGTTAAGATTGTCTTATGGAAGGAAAGGAAATCAGCTATCACTTTCATCAGTCTTATTGACATAGACATATGTTTGCCATCCATAAGCCTGAATATGCATTCTTCTGACATATTTACTGTTTCTGTAAACCGTGTATTCTGACATGTTTCAGAAATGTGACTTCTATAATATTTATCCTCTGCTGATATATTATTTATAGCACAGAGTTGTAAATTCTGAGAAAAAATGCATATGAAAACAACTACAACTTCCCAAAAGATAATTTTAGATACCAAGCAGTACTTTCATTAATTTCTAAAAATTTTTGAAGTCTTTTATAGTCAATTCTCTAGTGTGCTTCAGCCCTGTGACTTTAACTCTTTTAATTTTACAGCTAAAAGTAAAATATTGAGAATTTATAAAGTTCAAAGCACATGATATAGGTAATCAAATTGCTTATAAACATTGATGATTATTGTGGGTGAGGGAAAAGCTGAGCGGAGGGGGATTTGTTGCGTTCATTGTTAAATTGATTAACATTTTAAAAACATTTTTAACATTTTTAGGGGTTTCAAAAATGGTGGTAGGCAGTTCATTCTTATACCTAAAATTATGATAATTTGTTTTTGATGCTATGAAAGGCAAGTACTGTGAACTACCTCAGATTTTACTCTACTTGCAAGCTGATGAGTCAGCTGCTCAGTTTCATGGGTAGTGGTAAGAGACTGGAGACTCCTAGGTCAGAGATGAAGGATACTTTGTTACTCATAGCCAGTAGAAGTTAGTACTTTTGTGTTAATTTCCTGGATCTCATTTCCCAAAGGACGTGAAGAGGGGCTCAAATGGCACCTATTGGTGCCATGGGTTGCATTACAGAGAGAATCCCACAACTATGAACCTCAAGATTTTATAATGGGAGGTGAGTGCCCTGGAAGGAGCTACTACCTTTATTACACTGTAAAGCAAGCATGCCAGCACTGCTCTAGAGGCCTCACTGCATCTGTCTTCCAAACCATTCCAGTCTGGAAAGCCAGACTGGAAAAACCAGTTCATACCTCACTTGCAGAAACAGACGTGTGAGGAATTATCTCCCAACAATAAAATCTTGTTTTCATACTGTCTTGGCTTGTGATGAATGCTCACATGTATACTCCCCTCTACCCAGCCATTCTGGTTAATCATATCAGCAGACATTCAGAGCAAATCTGTTCAATTTGTCATATGCAAAATTTAACCAAGGTCACTATCCATAATACTCCAAGCAGCAGGGTGAGGCCAACCTAAGTCAGGCCAGTGGCATTGCCCCAAGAGTCAATAAAAACACAAGGTTCATCAGGGCCATACTGGACAGAATCATGGGAGTCACCTTGAGTTTTCCCGTCATCAAGGACATACTGGACAGGGATATGGGAATGCTTTCTGTCTTTTCCCATGGATCCTTAAGACACATTTTTCTGTCACATTTTAACCTTTCTAAAATTGAGATGGCACCTTGCAATCACTGTCAGCTAGGTGGTCGTTGTGACCCAGTTGTTTGAAAAACCACAGTATTACATTTGCCTACAGTGAGTGTGTAATTTTATAGTCTATACAAAGTAAAATTATTTTTTGTTTTCTTGGAAAACTTTCTTCATTTGTAGATGCCCCTTGTACTAAGTAATATCTCTGTGTGAAGTAATCTTTATCTCCCATGCATTCTTTCAGTTTTGTTTAAATTTATATATGCAATCTTTTTTGAAATGTTAACACACCCGGGGATTTAGAAATGACCCATTTTTCCAGTTTATCTGGCCCTTTATCTAAAAGAAAAATTAATGTATCTTCCAGTTGAAAATAATTCCCTCATTTCTTAATTATTTTAGGTTAGTTTTTTTAAATTACATAAAGTATTACAAAGATTAGTACAAATATCTGGCTTTTCCCCTGCCCTTCCCTCAGCATCCCCTACCCCCAGTGATTTGTGTCCATTGGTTATGCTTAAATGCATGCATAAAAGTCCTTTGGTTGATCTATTACCCCCGCAACATAATGCTAAGTGAAATAAGCCAGTCAATGAAGGAAAAATGCCACATGTCTTCACTCATCTATGGATAATAGGTTAGTTTTTTAAAAAGGATTAATCAACATACACAATTTCACAACAAATCAGTAATGCTCTATATATTTTCAGTTCATATTTGTTGTTATTTATTGAGCTGCTACTTTGTGCTCCATTTTGTGTGAACCTCTTTGAAAAGAGCATAAGATACGTCCATTCATGAGGTTTACTCTCATATGGTTTCTCACTCTTTTCCATGGATTCTTAGATACATTTTTCTGTCACATTTTAACCTTCCTAAAATTGAGATGGCATCTTGCAGTCACTGTCAGTTAGGTGGCAGTCCTGACCCAATTGTGTGAAAAACCATTCTTTAAACCTTTCTGGTAAAGCCTTGGGCTTACATTTCAAGAAATAATTTTTTACATTAAAAATTATTACATTAAAAAATAAAAATAATATAGTCATTATATATAACTTGGGGAATATTTTAAAGGTTGATAGAAGAAAAAATAGTATGGAAGGGAAATTTTATTTACATTAGTAATTAGTAAAATTGAAGATAAACAATAGACTTTTAAATGCTGAAATCTGCACCAAAATTGCCTTTTATCCTGAGGTTCCTTAAATGTTTCTATCTATTCTCTGTTGTTTTTTTAAATCTTTATTATTGAAAGTATCACATATGTGCCTTCTTCCCCTCATTGATCCCCTTCAGCCGGTCCCAGCTCACCCTCCTCCCCCGGCTTTCACCACTCTATTGTCTGTGTCCATGGGTTATGCATATATGTATGCAAGATCTTTGGTTGATCACCTCCCATCCACCCACCCTCCCCTGCCTTCCCTCAGAGATTCCCCACTCTGTTCCATGCTCCCATGTCTTTGGATCCACTCCATTCATTGGTTCATTTTGTTAATTAAATTCCATGTATGAGTGAAATCATGTGATACTTGACTTTCTATGACTGACATTTCACTTAGCCTGATATCCCTCCCTGCTATCTCAAAGGGTAAGAGATTCTTGTTTTTTATTGCTGCACAATTGTTTCCTCCAAGGCACATAGACAGCCTAGCCTGTTATTTTGCTGGAAATGCAGTAGTTTTTTATGGGTTAATGAGAATCATCCACTTTACTGAGTTTTTTTCTAAATCAAACTCCAGGCCTCAGACTCTGGTTTTGCATGAAGTGTAATAATAAGTAGGAATCAACTTTAGGTGTGGAGGGGGCTGCCTAGAGGGGCTTTGACGCGAAAGTCTGGCTTTGTTCTGTCACTTGGTAAATTACTTTGCTTCACAAGCTTTAATGTTTTCTTTGGCAAAAAGGAAAATGTAATAGGATTTCCCCCATTATTTATAGGGATTAAGTGAAATAGTACCTATATAATACTTCAGTTTCTAACTGTGCTTTACTTTTTATTCTTGTATTCATTGCGTATGTACTGAGCATCTAGAGGATAAAAATTCCTGTCCTCTCCAAGCGTCTTCCCTAAAGGGGGAAAATCATCAGTACTTGATATGTAGTGAGCGTTCAGTAAATGTTACCTTACTATAAAAGAAGTTATTGTATAACAGTTGATGTAACGGTGTAACTTGCAGTATAATAAGAGAATAGCACCTTCTTATTCTTTTGGGGCTGACAATACCTGGGGAAATGAGAGTTCTAAGGATCTCACTCATCCCTACCTTATTGGCTTTGGTTTCATCAGTGCTCAAAGGAAGGAACTGCCAAGAGGTTCAGAGGACAGCTTGCTGTGTTGGCACTTACTATTCAGATGATAATTACATGAATTCTTTGGCCTTTACATTGAGGGGCAGAGTTAACCTGTCTTCTTTAGATTTCATTTAAAATCCTTTTCACAAATTCTTTTTACCTTATTTGAGAAATCTGTAATTTTAAAAGTCCTACCTGCTGAAGTCATAATGCTGAAGAGCATGAATTAATTAAAAAAATAATGTTAAACGCAATTTCATTTTAATTTTTGTATGTCAAGTCTAAAGAAGACATTCTCGACCTTACAGCCATCTGAAACACCTTGACATTGCTCTAAGGCCAATAACAGCCATATCAGGATAAAGATTAAAAAATGAAATCAATTACTCAATTCTTTAGAATCTCTGGCTGAAAGTAATGGGGGAGGGGAGGCTAAGCTAATGGTCATTTCTCAAAATGGTCCAAAATAGCCCTAGCTGGGTTTTGCTCCGTGAATAGAGCTTCGGGACTGAAGGGTCACAGGTTTGATTCCTGTCAAGGGCACATTCATACCTTGGTTGCAGGTTTCAGGGAGTGCATACTGAAGGCAACAAATGGGTTTCTCTCACATCGATGTTTATTTCCCTCTGTCTCTCCCTTTCCTTATTTATTTATTTTATTAATTACATACAGTTTTAAAAAGATTAGTACATATATCTCTTTTCCCCCCTGCCCTTCCGCCCGCCTCCCCTACCCCCCAGTGTTTTGTGTCCATTGGTTATGCTTAAATGCATGCATAAAAGTCCCTTAGCTGATCTGTTACCCCCCCCC